>CM042016.1:1537804-1760304 GCA_023525715.1 Cichorium intybus
CTGCTAACAGTTACCCACTACCAGCTTCAAGATAGATTTGTCAAACACGTCCTATATCTTTTTTTACCATATTTTATTTATTTATTGTGAAAGAGTGATCATGGTTTGCCATTTTGTCATTATATTTTTTATTAATTAAAACAATATAGTTTTAATTAAACTAAAATTTCATTTATTAAGATTAAAATTATATAACATGGAATTTAAAACTTAAAAAACATAAGATATTTAAAATTTACATATTAATATATTTTCTGAGTTTGGCTTTTACTTTTATAGCTGTCTCAAGTTCCTCTTCGGTATGGTGACTCACATTTGTCAGTTGAAGTTTCATATCACGAACACGTTCTTTCTTGAGTTTGCTTCTTTTTTAAAAAGTAATATATTTTAAAGATTTTTATTTAAGCCCAAGATCTGCGACCTATACTCTTTTAGATCATCTAAATATGACACCATACCTTTCCCATTTCCCTTTGCTTGGTCCCTTCCTATTGGGCGTCTAGGTGATGAAATCTCAATTGGTTAGTCATCATTGACGTGGAACCCAACGTGCATCCGATGATGTAGTGTGGTTGGACTCGGGCGTTTTGGTTCTTTTCGAACCACCTGTATATGCTTCAAATGTTTGTACCTCTCCTAATTTTTTGCACTTTGACAATCTTCTAAAATTTTGTAAATTTGAAAGGTTTTTCGTTTTCTTTCTGGAATATTTCAAGTGCTTTGTTTAAAATTATACCATCATTTTGCGACTCTTCCAATCGCTTTTCAAGTTGTTAAACAAAACTTTAAATTCCATTACTACTTTGTTTACATTCTTCCATCTTGTGTAGGTTTGATCTTTTTTTGGTAGTTTCCATTATTCATTTGGTGGAGGAAACGTTTGATAGTTTTTCTCTAAAAAGTTTTATTGTTTTGGTTGTTGCCTACCTTTTGGATCATCTGATACGTCGACCCACGCATTAGCCAACTCCTTCTCTCCTTTCACCTTCTATGGTAAATCCAGGACCTTCCCTTTTTATTTTAGGCTCCACTTGAGGTTCGGTCTCGGGTTTAGATGGGGTTTGGGGTTGTGGTTGAGATTGGAATTGGAATTGAGTTTTTGGAACATTTTCAAAGGGGTTGAATTTCGGTTGGGATTGGGATTAGAAGTGGGGTCGATATGGATTATAGTAAGAACACATACCAGGGTAATTGAACATGGTGGTGAATAAATAGGTTGATGCATTTGGGGTTGATAGAATTTTAAATGGTTTGAGTTGTTTATAGATGAAGTTTTTGTTGGATTAGGTGTCTAAGCCATGACTAATAATTTGTATTTACCTAATTGATAGTAGCAAAGTCCATTTGGGTTGCCCTCGTGGCTAGAGGTCTAGCAGAAAATCCAGGAAAGAGAAAGATTGATTTATTATATGATTAATAAATTAATAGAAATAAAATAAATAATTTATTAATATATTATGGAGATAATATATTAATTAGAAATTATATTAATTAATTAGAAATTAATATGGAATTAATTGGAATTAATTTGGTGATTAATTTGATTAATTAAATGTGTAGGGGCTGAATTGTAATTATTCAATAGTTGAGTAAGTAACAATTATAGTAGTTTAAGTGGCCAACGAAATTATGGAGGGATTATCCATAATTTCGATTATTATATGTTAGGATAAATAGATTTGAATTGATAGATAAAAGTTTATCTTATTTGAATTCAAAAAGGTTTATCTCTAAAGGCTTATCTGGTGGCCACTTGGAAACTATAAATAGAGACCCCTAGGCACCATAAAAGCCACGACTTTTTCCACTATTCCCTCTCTCTGGAACTTTCGAAAACCCTAGTTTTGGGTGTGACTTCATTTGAGGCAAGGCACTTGCGTTGCTTAGCTTGCAAGAAACAACTAAAAGGTTAGTTTTCTGATTTTATTCTTTAGTAATTTTTCTTGTGGCCTTTTAGGAAATATTTATATGTTCAATAATAGAAAACATAGATCCTCATAGGTTGCATGTGAACTTAGGGTTTTAGTTCCTAGATTTGCATAAAACCCTTCAGTTTTTTAGTTATTGGGTGAGTTTGAAGAAAACATTTTCAAGTGTGGAATTGAGAGTGATAACTATGAATGTTTTAGGTTTGAGTGTGGTAAAAAAGATGTATATCGTTGGTATTTATATTGGTAAAAAAATGGTTTAAATGTTGAAAAAGTTTGAAAAACTACTAATAGAAAAGGAATTAAGAGAAAAGAGGGTGTTCTAAGAAGTTGTCATTAGAGGGTATGAGATCTTGGCATGTTGAGGGGTGGTGATGTATGGCGAGCCACCCCAACCGATGTCGAGCCCTTTGAGGAGCCACTCTCACTGGCCTTATCGTTCTCGGTTTATGTCGAACATGGAAGTCATTAAAAATTAATTAATAAAAGAATTGCATTATCATCGTGGTTACAATTGATGATTGAGGAATGTGATTTTTATTTATCTGGTTTAATTTAACTCCCTTTAGTTAAATATAACGCTAGGCAGAGTCGCTTGCGAGTTGGCGATAAGTGGGGGCAGTACCTCAGTGCCATCATTCTGGATGTCATGAGTTTGCACTAGATAGATGGGAGGTGGGTTCCCCATCTGGCTATTTTCTATAAAGAAATTTATTTAACAAAAATATTTTACACCATCACCCTATAAATACCCCATTCACCACTTCAAAAATCACACAATAATTATTCACTCTTTCTTTCATATTTTCTTTAAACCATTTCCTCTTCATATTCTTTCAAAATCAAATGGACTCAAACAGTAGGAAAACGAGTTCTCCTCAAAGAAGAAATCATTAGGGCGAAGGCGGTTCGAATATTCCACAAACCGTAGTGCCTTATTATTCCCAATACCAACAATTTACATACCAACAAATGTCAACATAACAACCCTGCAACCAATTTTCAGTCTCCCAAGATTATCCTCGAGACCTCAACTATAGTCTCTTCCAACAAAATCCATCTCAATATTACGTCCCAGAGACACCGCATTTCTATGAACATGAATCCAACAACGAGTCTAGTGATAAAATTGAACCTGCTTCTCAAAATTTAAACAACGAATCAAGCAACGAAGATGAAGCACAACCATAACCACAAACCGAACCACCCCCAAAAACCATATTCCAATGAAGAAGTTTTACCCAAAGGCTAAAACATCCGTGGAGGTTTTTTACACATGTCGACATGGAAAATTCTAAAACATCATGCCAGATGGCTTATCGTATAAAATGGTTAACAATCCCCCATCATTCATAAAAAATAAGCAAAACACCCGAGTCGAATACCTATACCACTACTTCTTTTGAAGCACATTAATTTAATTTACTAAAAATGAAAACAAATTTGTAGTGTTTTGTAACAAAATGCATTGTCAAAAGAGCTCTTCAATAAGTTTAAATTTATATTAAAACTGAATATAGTTAATGTTAAACGTTATACACTCAATCTAACCCGTAGACTTGACAAACGTGTTGTGACGTGTCAGGTTGAAAGATTGAACTGTTTGGGAGAGATCGATCCTAATCTAATCTGTTTAATTATTGTGTCGTGTCATTTCAATTGTAATGCGCCAAAAACCAGAATAAAAATTTTCATTTTAAAAACAGTACAAATACATAAAATGGGCTGTCTAGTAAAACCATTTAAATTAAAACTTAATATTCAAACACTTAAAAGTCGTATTTATCAAATCATTTACAAAAATTATCCGACGTAAGACTTAAATACCAAAACCTTAGATGCGACAGAGTCGCGCCGTGCTCCAAGCTCAAACCAGCAAATACCTGAAAAACACTTAGGGTGAAAGAGTAAGCACAAAGCTTAGTGAGTTCCCCAAAATACCATACAATTCATCACATAAACACAATCATCACCATCGGGTGCCCAGGTACGACTGATCATGCATCGTCCTTGACCATGCAGCAACCCTAGGGTTTAAACATCCTCGAGTGCCTAGGTACGACCGGTCATTGCATCGTCCTTGATCATGCAATATCTCTCGGAGTCATCAACTCATTCTTTGATCTTCGGGTGCCCAGGTACGACTGGTCATGCATCGTCCTTGATCATACAGCAACCCTCAGATCCATCAACTCATTCTTTAGTCGCCAGAATGAATATGACAACTAACACATACAAGCACAGAAGCCTAAGCATACAGCCTAACCCATCAGGTTTCTATCATCAACTCAATAATCAATTAACGTAAGGCACACCTAGCTACCATACATTACTACACACAATAATTATGTTACCCACACATGTAACTTCACCTATAGTATAGTAAGAAGACTCACCAGATCCATAAGGCCAAACAACACTCCACACACGCGTCTTTAGATCCGACAACACGAACTTCCTAACAAGGATAAACTCCACTTATAACTTCCTAAACCCCAAACAGGATAAACTGCTACGACCGGTATCCCAAACCCTCAAGTTTGACCAAAAGTCAAACCGGTCAAAAAGTCAATGGTTAAAGTCAAAGTTAACGGTCAACAGACTGTTAGCATCGCTAACTTCCCTAGTTAGCGACCTATGAACAGCCTCAAAAGTCCATTAAGCTCTTAATACATTCAGCCAATATCTTAATTCTTCCAGGGACCTTGCAAATAGTCCCTAAATCCATAAAAATCCTATCTTTACCAATCGCACATGACCATACAAGCTTAAGGACAAGATCCAAGTCCAAAATGGTCCAACACTTCTACAAAACCACTAAAGAGAGTTTGGTTTACTCTCTAAACCAACTTAATGGTTCTAAATAAGGAGTTAAGACATAAAGTTCCAAACTTTATCCTTTCCAACCATGGATAATCACCAAAAGGGACCATTACTTCGTTTCAATCCTTACAATCCCATTAAAAGCGTAAGAATAACCTTAAAAATGTATAAAGATGAAACCTTTACACACAAAGGTCGAGAACTAAGAAACTTTAGCTGATTTCCACTTAAACAAAGCTTCTTAGCAACACCAAGGATCCTCTAGTATCGTAAAATCTTCAATAAAACCTTTCAAGGTGACCAAATGAACCAAAAACACTCCAAATGAGCTAGAGAGAGAGGAGAAAAACATCATTGGGGGATGAAATGATGAGTATGACGGCTGCTTTAGGGTTCCCCACCCTTATAAGTGGCACAAACTTCAAAATCTAGGGTTTTGGACCAAAATCAGCAGTTTGCGTCGCTAATTCTTTAGTTAGCGTCGCTAACTAAGATCGTGCAAACCCAGTTCCAGACCCTGCGAACATTATATAGCGGCGCTAACCTTAACATTAGCGGTTCTAACTGCATAATTTCCCAAAATCTCCAAAAACTCAATTCCTTTTAAACTTGTACTTGGACTTTCCGGGATTAGGGTCTTACATCAATCTGTTAATTTTCGTGTTGAGTTTTAGGTTTGAGATTTGTACTCTTTAAATGTGTCGTGTCATATCAGATTCAAACAATAAACAAGTTGAAAAAGTATGAGTCTGAGAAGAGAAAAAAACATGTGAAAGACTTAAAATAAGAGTTGGGGAGAAAATTTACAATAAGGTTAGAAGGAATATTTTCAAATCAACAATCAAACACATTATGAGAATTTTCATCTAATTGTTTTTATTGTTTTTGTTATTTTTTATATATAAGGTGTATACATGTGTTGTTTATGTTGGAATACGATAGCATAAAAACAACGCATCAGAAACAAAACTTAAAATCGTATTCAATCAGGATCACAAAATCATGCACACTTTTGTAACTGTAAATTCAAGAGGGTTCAACACATACCTTTTAAGATATCAGATCTGATCTTGTTAGGATGACGAGAGCCCAAAGTAAAACTCATCTAATGTAATCGCACCCAAGACAACAAATTCAGCACCCGTTGATAAAGTATATATATTTGCTTGAAGTTTTAGCATGTAATACTTAGGGTTTATGAAGAAATCGGCCGTATACCGAGGGTGGGGAGGAGGATGACGAATTTTAGGGTTTTGGGATGAAATACAACTCTGATCTAGGGTTGTATTTATAATGCTACTCATCATTATCTCCTCCATTGTGGATAATGACTATTTGAAACTCAAACTGTTGATAATTTCAATTTAGTCCTTAATCCTTTTTAGTTTCTAATTGATAAACCTTTACTCTGGTAATTAATAAACTTAACCCCTCAAGTTTATTTTCGATCTCTTTTAATTAAATCGTCTCTTTCGTGTAACCCAAAAAGACCCTACTATTTATAGTAATATTACCAACTTGTTATAACGATGGACATATAATCATCGGTATAAACGAAAAATCACATAAACACAATGATGGTGATGAAAATGAAAACACTTATGAAAATAGTTATTTCCTCGACGATACAACAAGTTTTCAAACCAACTACCTATAAAGTCGAAGTTCATTAATATTAGATGTAATGTAAACTCTTTGTATTTGAACAAAACTAGAAGAATACAATATTTTAATAAAAATTGAAAATTATTAGCAAACCTTCATAATCGTTATTCACTTTTATATCTTATGAAAAACTGCAACCAATTCCTTTTCTTATGGTTATTTCGATTTAATGATTTCTTACAAAAAATAACTCTTAATTTAGTAATTCCTATACTAAATTAGAAATTATGCTTTATAATTAAATTGTATATATGAAAAGAAAAAAATAAAGTGGAAAATTTCTAATAGTTTCCTTCTTATCATGAAAAATTAAAAGGAAAATATTAAAATTTCTCCACTTTGTTTAGTAGGGTTATGAGTATTTTATGATTGTTAATTAAAAAGATAAAGCACGACTCGTTTATATGTTGTTTGTTTTTTTAAACATTTGCAATTTACGGATCATGTTTGTAGAAAGATAGATGAATCAAACATCTGCTATCTGCAAGAAAAAGACTGTTTTTTTAAAGTTGTATGTTGATAAAATAAATTAAAATTTAAATAAATAGTTGTATGATATTAGTAAGACAAATTGAACTATGAAGTATTTAATAGTTTAAATAATAAAAAATTACATTGTGTATTAACTTTATTTTTTTGTCAAATTAATAAAACAAAAACGTATAAAGAAATGTGTAAAAAAGAAAAATTTTAATTTTTTTTAGGATTTAAGATATATACAGACTTGAAAAATAGTTATTCAATGTCTTCTACAAGAAAGGAGCATGCAAACCTTTTATGTTTGTTATCTTTTAAAGAACAAACAACAAACAGTGTTGCGGAGTAAATGTCTATCCATCTGCAAACAAAAGATGTCAAAAAGTTCTTTTCGAAAAAAAGAAATACCTTAATGGTTTTTTATTTGCAGCGACAGTGATAAAATATAGCTGAAATGCAATGATGCAAAAAAGATGATTTGCTTTTCCTTGAATTGTTTGTATCTATCTATTCTAATAAGTGAAACCATAAATGTCACGTGTCGTATTTTTATAACCTATTTTGCCATGTATCATCTTTATATAATCCTAAATTCTGTTTTCCCACTCATGAATGTATGTAAGTAATGCCCTGTTTCTTTTTCATTCTTATTAAGTCCTGAATTGATAATGTGTACCGAATAGATAATGATATCTGAATTTACCTAATTATATCAATGTCATTAAAAATACGGAGTAATTTTCATTGTTATAGTTGGGTAGACGTACAATGTCATAGAAAAAGAAAATTGAGAGTATAATTGTTACAGTTACGACTTTTATATTAATACGGTCTACTGTTTTCTAACATTATTAGTTTGATATTAGTTTTTTGGGTTGAATTACGGTAAAGGACTTGGTTATCTCCATGGGGACTATAAGTTTTTTTCTTAATATTTATGATGTTATCTATACACTATGTAAAGGAAACTTGGTTTCCAAATAAGGAAACTCTTAATTTTTAAGAGGTCCAGATCTTTCAACTGAAAGTACAAATCATATATGCATACTTCTTTACCACTCATTCATTGAATCGGTTAATTGCTGATAGGTAAAAATCTTTCTGCTTTGAATTGAAATTTTGAACACTACTGAAAGGATATCACACACGCCGAGCAGCACTGTTACCGGACCCCAACTGCACCGCCACAGTAACCCTAATGCCGCTCTACATCGCCCCTTCCTTATCTATCTCTGTCTACGACACATACATGTATGACTCACAAGATCTTCACCGTTGAAGGTTTATTCACAAATCCCAAATTTTGTTACATTTTCTGTTTGCTTTCATAAAGATGACCATATTGACCGGTTTCCAATCTGGGTATCGTCCTTGACTTCTCTGGGTAGGTTACATGTGACTGGTCAACGAAGTAAAACACGATGGCTTTTTCGGAGGCGATGAGGAATACAAAGAGTTGGGTCAACGACGCTTTTCGGAAGCGATGCAGAAAAAGTAATCTAAACTTGGTAATTAAAGTTGACTTATAATTTTTTTAGTGGTAAAATTAATTTTTTGTTTTTGAATACAGATTGTTATTACATTGATATCCCTTTGAATGCAGATTTGAAGAGGCAAAAAGATGACCCATATCTGGTAAATAGATTACTTTGTTGGTATTATATGTCCCTTTTGTTTTGTATGGTACTATGGTTCATCTGATATTTATTAGTTTTTATTCTTTTATTCAAGTATTGTCACCTTGGTCCCATCTCCAATCTCTAGGTGTCACTGATGCCCGACAAGCATCTAAATAACATATATACATACATTTCGTGTTATGGATGACATAAAAGAGAGTATTAGAATTTCTAGCAAAAGACTATGTTGTGTGTGTTTTACTATTCTACCCTTCAACTATATCTAGACATTTTTTTTCCTGTATTCGCTGTTTAGGTATGTTTTATTGCAAGAGAATCAAGAATGGAGCATGGTTTATGGATACCAGAGAGCCTCAACACTCACCTGCTTCCATTCATTGATTTGTATTATCTTATGTTAGGCTCTCGATGTCCATGTTGACCGTTACCCTGTACAAGCTACTGGTATGGTTCTTTGTAAATGTGTTGGTTCAATTTGTTAATTGGGTAAGTTGATTTGACATTTTTGCAAGTTCGATTTTTCTTTATTTCACTTTTTTGTTCCATGGTTTTGAGAAATTGATGAGCTTCTTTCTTTTGACCTGATTGGTTGTTTTACGGGTTTTTTACCTGAGGAAAAGAAGCAACCAAGTGGGAAAACTCATCTAGGTTAACCATTTCTTGATGCTTAAACGTCTTCATCTAGATATGCAGATCTGACCACATTAGGCCCGTCTAGCTATATTTTGGGATGACGTTGAAAAACCATGTCCATTATTTTTGTCTCAATTCGATCATACACATGCAACTTTGAGCAATTTTGCTAATGAGAAACTCCAGCAACATTCTAAACAGGTAAACAATTGTCTAAACTTTCTTTTACTTGAATGGTATTTATCTTAAAAAGTATATTCAGGAAAAAACTATAAGAGAGTATTAGATACGTTGAGGAAAAAACTAATATAACATATGATATGTTGAGGTAAAAATAAGGAAAGGGTATTTATCTTAAAAAGTATATACAGGAAAGAAAGAATATAAAACTTGATATGTTGAGGCAAAAAAGAGGAAATGGTATTTATCTTAAAAAATATTTCAGTAATTTCATTGTTTAATTTTTTGAAAAAGCATGCTATTGTAGACAAATGAAAGTACATTGCTATTCTTATGATGCATTTGCCTGATCATGGGCTAAATGCATCGCAAGAATAGCAATGTACTTTCATTTGTGAGAAACATTTACTTTTGGGTTAATTTCGTGTATACCCTCGTTAAATACGAAAATATCGTATTTGCCCAACCTTAAATCTAAATATCGTAGATGTCCTTCGTAACCTTTAAAATATCGTATTTACCCAAAATTTTAATTTTAAAGATTTCTAAAAATTTTATAATCAATTATCATATTTATTAATCATTTTAGTTTAAAATAAAAGCTAAATTGACCATTTTGCCCCTAAACTATTTTAACATAACACAATCGACGTGAACTCAATCGTCTTCAACATTGGAACGAGATTTGAACCTGATTACGCAAACCAGCAAAACTATCGTCACCAAATTGGAAATTGATCGAAAAAGAAGATGAACTCAATACCCTGAAGAAGGTATTGAAAATAGTAAAATCACGATATTGCCCATAATGAACATAAACAAGGTTTACCTGTCTCAAAAAGACGTAGCCTTTTCCAAAAGGGATAACTAATGTCCTCCAGTTTTTCTTTAACATAAGGTATAAGAACAGAAGGTTCCATGGATATTCCAAAAGCCTTTCTGGTTTTCAGTAATGTCTCTTCTAGAAACAACAACACTCTTACTTGAAACATCACGGGGACCAATTTCAATTCTTAAAGGAACGCCCTATAAAAAGAATAAAAAACAAGTAAACATATAACTTATAGAAGACAAAAAATAGATATAAATTCCGTTAATATATTCACCTTCATTTCCCAGAAATTAAATTTCCATCCTGGTGTTCTTTGATTAGAATCATCTAGCTTTACTTTAATTCTAGCAGTGTGAAGAACATCCTTAATAGACAATGCAACATCAAGAACTTCATTCTTTTCATTAGCTTTCTTCCATATTGGCACAATCACCACCTTTTAATCACAAAGCAAACTTCATTTAATATGTCAGACAAAATTAAATTCAACCCAAATGTTCAAAGAAGATAAAGAGCTTGAGGTTAAAGAAGGCTACTTGTACAGAAGCCAACCTTGGGGGAAGCATTAATCCAGCATCATCTCCAAGTGTCATGATGATACCACCAACAAATCGGGTGCTTATTGCCCAGGAAGTTTGCCATACATGTTGTCTTTGCCCATTTAATTTGATCGCGTGTCATTCAGTTATGGTACATTAGCATATGTGAATTGTACTACTGGGTAACTTTATGAAGACGGTGTTTATTACAGTAACTGTAAACCTGATGTGGGTTGTTCACAAAATGATGATTCAATCGCTTCTGTTTCTGAACCGTTTGTTGTTCAGAATCCCAAACACGGTATTCTTCCATGGAAGAAACGAAAACTGAATCTAAGATCACCAAAAACAAAAGGCGAACCATTGTTGAAGAAAGCATATGCTGAAGAAGGCGGTGACGACATTGACTTTGACCGGCACCAGCTCAGCTCTGACAAACGGTGTAATGTGAATGAAGAAGGTATGAATCGATGTGTATCTGAATTTGGTGATGATAGTTTTGGGAAATTGATTAGAGTGGAAGAAAAACATCCAAAAGTTTCCGTAAAGAATTGATCGAGAAAGAAGATGAACCAAAAGATGCAAGCTTAATCAGGTTCAAGTCTCATTCCAATGTCGAAGACTGAGATTTCTGTTGACGTAATAAGGTTTATCAATTGGGTTATGTTAGATGGGTTTAAGGGCAAAATAGTCAATTTAGCTTTTATTTTGAATTAAAATGATTAATAAATATGATAATTGATTATAAATTTTTTAGAAATGTTTAAATTAACATTTTGGGCAGTGTTGTAAAACTCGGCCAACTCGGACGAGTACTCGGCCGAGTACTCGGACTCGGGCTCTTACTGAGGCGAGTAGGCCAACTCGGCCAAACAACTCGGAAATCGGTCAACATCGGTCAAACTCTGTAAAAATCAGTCCAACTCGGAGCAACTCGGTCCAACTCGGCCAACTCGGTCCAACTCGGCCAACTCGGTCAAACTCGGTAATTTTCACTTTTTTTAGAAAAAATAAATAATTAAAATTGTTAATTAAGATTTTAACATATATCATATATTTAGTTATTTATTAAACATTGTTTAATTTTAATTTTGTTAAATTTAATGTAAATTTGATAAAGAAACGAAAAACGAACAATGATTAAATGATTACTCTAATATTAAATAATGACCATTGATTTTTGAAATAGTTTAACACTTGAACTTGTATCTTTTTATTGATTTTTCTACTAATTGTGTTATGAAATTCAATCAACTTATGATGTTTGACATATATATAATTTCTTTAAAAATATTTATATATAATTTATCCAATCCGAGTACTCCCCGAGTACTCTCCGAGTAATCCGAGTACTCGCTACTCCCCAGTCGTCCGAACGAGTACCGAATAGCGAGTTCCGCAACATTGATTTTGGGTAAATAAAATATTTTAATGGTAACGAATGGCATCTACGACATTTAGATTTAAGGTTGGGCGAATACAATATTTTCGTATTTAACGAGGGTATACACGGAATTCACCCCAAAAATAAATATTTCTCAAGTATACCTTTAAAGAAAAGGGGTAATTTAATATATACTCTAAATAAACACAATAATATCATATTTACCCTAGCTAAACTCTAAATATCAGATATACCCGAAATTAATTTCCAAAATATCATATATACCCAATTTTGATTTTCTAATATTTTTAAACATTTTAAAAATATTATTTGAAATTTAAAATCATTATAAATATTTAAAAACTATAAGATTACAGGAATGCCCCCCTTTTATTTCTGAGCATCGATCTGCCCACTCACCCTCCTTCTCACTCTCACTGTTCTGTAAACAAATTCGAACTGAATACACAAAATTTCACATTTCTGTACTTTCTGTTCGACACTTCTCGTTGGTGGTATCATCAAGAACTAGGTTGCGTGTACTTTCTCCTTTCTTTAATCATTCATACCGTGGAGAAATGCAGCCAATGCATTCAAAACCGATGCAAGTGCAGAATCACAATGAAATTCGCTAAGCTTCGAACAAACAGAGCACATCAATTCTATGCCTCCGTTTCTCGTAGCAATCGCAGCATCTTCGGATCCCTCGATACGGGACAAAGCGGTTAAATTATCGAACAAATCTAGCGCCTCTTCTAAGACTATTTCGTCTGTCCAATCCAAGCTCTGTAATTTTTTGATTCTATCAAGAGATGGATCATGGGATTGGTTTCTCCAGTGAGTGTAGAGGTGACGATACCAGAGAGATCTATGCCTTGAAGAGTAAGGGTTTTGATGGCACCGCTTAGGGCTTCTGTTGGTTCCATACCTAGACCGTCTGTGTTTTCCTTAACCATTTCATCGAATGCTTGTTGCGAGATCGCCCGACCACTTGGCTTAATGGCTTTGCAGGAGCCATGTTGCACCGCCGGTAGAGTTGTTAGTTGCCGGAGATATGGCGGTGGTAGAATGAGGGCGGGAATGGAGTATCTGAGTGAGACTATGTTTGAAAATTTTAAGCTCTTTTCCAAAAGCAAAATGACACAATGCCTATCATCAATTGATAACTTATTGGAATGTTACGATGCCTTATGCAGTGTGATGATTAGCGGCTAGGTGGTGATGGAATCTAATGTTGATGATGTATACATCGACTCTTGACCACGACAATGAAATTGGGTATATAGAAGAGGAGTATTTTCCGTAATCTTGTAGTTTTTTTAATATTTATAATGATTTGAAATTATAAAAAAAATATTTTAAAAATCTTTAAAAATATTAGAAAATGAAAATTGGGTATATATGATAATTTGGAAACTAATTTAGGATATATATGATATTTAGAGTTTAGATAGGGTAAATATGATATTATTGTGTTTATTTATTGTATATATGAAATTATCCCTTATTTTTGTGTGTGTCTGTATGTGAGTCGCACCTCTAACTCTCTAGGTGCCTCCTATACCGGTAACCACATGGACAACTAACAAAAGCACCCCGTGCACCCGCAACTTAATTGGAGTTTCATTTGATATATTGGATTGCTCAATATATTTATCGGGATGTCACTATGTGCGTATGCGTATGTATTGTATGTGTATGTGTTAGTATGTCAGTATATGTGTGGGTGTGTGTGGGTTGGGGGGGGGGCTGCTATGTGCGTGTATTGTATGTATATCATGCCTAGCTTTTGGTTGTTAAAAGAAGCCAACATATGTGTCTACTCTGTGTGTATGTGTTAGTATATTTGTGTTTAGAAAAGAGATGGGTTTCATTTTTAAATGATAAGTTCCCAAAAATTGCAATATATCTATGGCAAATTTATGGCATTTGTTGAAAGTCTGACTGTTACTACAAAATTAAAGCGCTCATAACAATCCATGTTAAATACCTAGAGCCTTACATTCATTCATACTTAATTTTAACAAAAAGTAATTATTAATAGTTAGTTTTAAAAGTCAACTAAATTGCAAGAATTTGATAATTAGTAAGCCAACTTTTCAAAAAATATTAAGGAAACTATCATAATGTTAATTTTCAATTATTAACTTTGATTTTCAATAACCACTAACTAATTTAACTATTAGACAATTCTCAACAAATACTAAAAAGTCATATGTGTAGTATCTATATACGATTAAAAAATAAACCCTCTCAATGAAAATAGATTATTAAAATATACTTCCCTTGTAATAGATATTTTGATTTAGCTTTTTTACTTGATTGGAGGTGGAAGTGGAAATGTCATGATTCATTTTTAAAGTACTATTAACAAAAAGTAATATTTGCTGAATTATTACGTTTTCTTTATAATACGTCTATTGAAAAAGATTATTTACTTGTGTTTAGGCGGTTTATGTAGGTTAAAAAAAATACATATTGTGTTATACTACAGACAAATATTAATTAGTTGTAAAACACTTTACTTGTTTACGAATTTGTAAGAAAAAAGAGACGTCCTTTTAAAACATAATTACTTTCCATGAAACAGTGATACGATGTATAATAGCAAGCATACAAGTGTACAATACCTACTATAGACAAACATACAACAACAAACTTATATTTTTAACTCAAAATAGCAGTACATTTTTATTTTTAACTAAAGACAATATACTCATGTGGCAATACAAAAGTCTCAGTGAAGCCTCACGAAAAATTCAAAGGTGATGAAGTGTATACATCAAATGTGATATATAAAAAGTGTTGTTTGATTAATAATGTACAATGAATCATGTATTATTGCAAATTTCTGCTCAAATTGCATTAGTTACATCCCATGATACTCGCCCGTAACAATTTTTGTCCCGCCGCATTGCGCGGGTACACAACTAGTGTTTTGGAAAAAGGAAAAGATTTTTCAATAATTTTTTCTTTATTTACAGGCGATCCCATGATCATTCATTGTGATATTAAGGTTGCTAACATTCTTATTGAATTCAACTTTGAAGTAAAGGTAAGTATCTTGAATCCATCATTCTCATTTCTTGGTTAAACTAATTTATTTTTTTTGGCATCCGCTTTATGGAATTTAACTTACTAAAAGTCGTATATGCAAAACATGCAGTCATATATTTCTGATCATAGCATTTTCTTTGCAATCGATAGCAATACGTGCTATGTATTGGTGTATAATAGGCAATGATTGAAAGACATGGTCTCATGGCCTACACACCTATAGCAGTTAATTGTGTCTCTGTCTGTGTCTGTATATGTGCATCTCTATGTGTTAAGTGTGTTAATAAAAAAATCGATAAAGAACATTGATATTTTCTTGGTGTAACATTACAAATTACTAAAATAGGCTGTTATATCTTTGTGTATAAGCGTGTCTATCTGTCTGTATGTAATAGTGTATCTATTCATTTACTTACTTTAATTAATTCCTTAGCTATTCCATTCAAAACAACCAAACAAACACTTAAATTTGTTTCTTGGTTCTAGAATATATGAAAAAAAAAAGATTTTTGGGTGTTTTAATCTTTTGAAGTACAAAAGTTTCAAAGAAAGTATTCATTAAAAGAAATGGTATCAGTTGTTTTGCTCATATCATTGAATCCCATTTTCATTTATAGACCCTACGAACTATATCATACTTTCTATGTGTATTTGTGAATGTATGTGTGTGACTGTTTATGTGTGTTCATGTGTGTGACTGTTTGTGTATATGTTAAAATACCTATTTAACCCTCCTGGTCGTTCACTGCTCGAACCAAGCATTTCAACAAAATCTTTTTATACGACCTTGGCTCATAGTCGACCATACAACCATGTTTTAGACTTGAAGTTTCTAGAAGCCAATGTATTCATTTATTATAGCATCGTATTTTTTAATGTTCTTTTCATTTTTGAAATGAAAGTAGGATGCTATAATAATAGAAAGTACATTGCTATTTCTTGCATTATTAAACTTTGACCACTTTTTAATTTCTAAATGTTATTAAAATGGGATCAAAAAACTATTTAATCTACGTGTGGAGTTTAAATTCACTTTTATCAAATTTAAATTGGTTTCGTTAGAAATCATTCATTTCCTTTACATTTAAACTAATTTATATGACATTCTTCTGAAAAAAAATATCGATTTTAACATTGAACTTTGCAAAAAAAGTTCACTAACAACATTGTATTTAGAAAAAATATTTTTTTTTCTAAATCTTTTTAGATGATCTGAAAGGTTTCATTTCTTTTACATTAAAGCTTATTTATGGGAAAAAAATATCGATTTTAGCATTGAACTTTACAAAAATTTCATTAATAGCATCGTACTTTGAAAAAAATGAATTTTTCAGAATCTTTTTACATAATCTAAAAAAGTTTCATATCTTTTAAATTTAAAGTCATTTATGGGACATTTTTCTGGAAAAAATATCGATTTTAGCATTGAACTTTACAAAAAGTTTCATTAATAGCATCATGCTTTGTAAAATGTCTTGTAAAAATGACTTTTTCGGAATCTTTTTAGATGATCTGGAAAAGTTTCATTTATTTTACATTTAAAATCATTTATAGGATATTTTTCTGGAAAAAAATATCGGTAGTACCATCGAACTTAGAAAAAAATCATTAATATCATCAAACTTTGGAAAAATGATTTTATTCGGAATCTTTTTAGATGATATGGAAAAGTTTTGATTTCTTTTACACCGAAACTCATTTATAGGACATTATTTTTGGATAAAAATCGGTATTAGCATTGAACTTTGCAAAAAAAATCATTAATAACATCGTATTTTGAAAAAATGATTTTTTTCGGAATCTTTTTAGATGATCTGGAAAGTTTCATCTCTTTTACATTCCAACTCCTTTATGGGACATTTTCTGAAAAAAAAAATATCGATTTTAGCATTGAAATTTGTAAAAAAAAAATTGATCAATAACATGGTACTTTGAAATATCAAAATCTTTTTAGATTACCTGAAAAAGTTTCATTTATTTTACATTTAAGCTCATTTATAGGATATTTTTCTGGTTAAAAAATATCAGTATTAGCGTCGAACTTTGCAAAAAGGTTCATTAATAACATTATACTTTGAAAAAAATGATTTTTACATAATCCTTTTAGATGATTTGAAAAAGTTTCTTTTTTTTCAAGGTTGTAAAAATCGCTTGACGGTAGCTTGGCGGTCGAGTGGGGTTAAAGGATTAATTGGGGATTAGTCGGGGATTAATCGGAGACCCTAAACTATAAAGGAACTCATTTAAAAATACATAAATATAACAAAATAGCAAAGTTTGATACATTTTATTCCGAGTTACACATCAAAAACTATACATTTGTTTATTTTTATGCTTTAATATTGATTTTTTCAGTTTTATTGAGTTATTAGAGAGTGTTTGTGTCGTCATTTAAAAATAAAAAATTGAAAAAAATATTAAAAATTAAAAATTAAAAAAATGACCGCCAAGACCGATATTTGACCGATTTTTGCAGCAAAGCATCAAGCTGGCCAATTAGGCCTAATCGTAATCGGTTGAACACCGCCAATGCCGATTTCTGCAACACTGATTTTTTTACATTAAAGCTCATTTATAGGACACTTTTTGAAAAAGAAAATCATTTGTAGCATTGAACTTTGTCAAAAAGCACATTAACAATATCGTACTTTAATTTGAAAATAAATTGTTTTTTTGTTAGATAAGTTTTTTTATTTGTTAACTGTGTAATGCAACGAGTTAGTAACCTAGTTTAATAATATATTTGAATATATTTTGCAGGTTTGATATTGGCATGTTGGATGGAGTATATAATATAGAAGTTGAGATGGTGTACATACTCATTTGTTTTCGCATTAGCAAATCAAAATCTACTTGTTTACGTAAAATCGGACTATAGCAGTTTTCAATAAATTTGATTTGTTTGTTTGTGACATTGGTTAATATTGACTAGATCGACAATAGTTTTGACCATTTGAGGATTTCTTTCATCATTCCGTTAACCTACTTTTGTAATTGAGTTGATTTTTTATCAACAATTGTTTGTCAAGAACTCCACATGAGACTCCCGTGGAGTAAATTGGAGGCTATTCTACGAGATTAAATATCACACGTTTGGATTGGAACACACATTGTCTAATACATCCCAAGGTTAGTGTGTTCGAACCTGTAGTTAGTTAGGATGAATTTACTTCTTAATAATTCATTTAATAAAATGTAAGCAGGTACATGAATAAAGGGATTACCTATATGATCGTGAAGTACAAACGTACTTCAAAAAGTTTAGAACTTGGCTTTTATACGATCAAAAATGGATTGAGACACTCGGCTTAATAATAGTGTCATGTCTTTTTGTTTTAGATGGTCATTAAAATTTGTGTGTATATTATCTTCAGGTGTTCAAATGGGTTGACGGGTTCAATCATTGGGTTTTGCAAACCATAGCAAATATATGCCAAAGTATTGTGGTGTTATAGTTATTTTTATGTAACTTGACACAAATACAAAATTAGTAAAATTTAAAATAATATAATTTTTATAATTGAATTCTGAAACTAGAAGAAATTACGTGTTTCCAATTATGAAAATACAATTTTTCATTAAAGTTTACGACTTTTCACCAATTTATTATAGTTGTTAGTGCAAAATTAATTTTGTTATTATTGAAATTAAACCATTAAATGTAAGCTTCGTTGGATCTGACTGTCACTTGCTAGATAAAGTTCAAAATATTCTTTTAATTATTGAAGCACACTTAAAGTTCAAAATTTGAAAGAAACTAGTGGGGTCCCGTGCTATGCACGGGTTCATCTAAAGCCAAATGGTGATTTTCTCCTGCTTCCACCTTCTCCGTATTGCTCATTCCATTTCCTGAGTTCGTTCATGCTTGTTGCATCATAAGCAACAGATGGGCCCATCTATATCATCCGAGGATATAAAGTTATCAAAAAAGAGACGTGTTTATTTGAGTTTTAGGGAAGGAAGGCTAACAAACATAATAAACGCAAGATCATGAAAGTTTACCTTGGCTTTGGATTGAATGAAATCGTCCAAATTAAGTGGTCTTAATGCTGGAGTTGTATCGTTTTTCTTTCCCTGAAAAATGGGATTAATGAGTGTTTTTTGTACAAAATGATTTAGCAAGACACGTAAAATAAAAACAGAAACACATAACACAAAGATGAATTAGTTATAAGGCTGAAAGAAGCTTACTTTCTTTTCTTCATCTAAAAGTTCTTGAACAGGTATATATGCCGCAGCAATACAAAGATTCTGCACAAAAGAAAAAAGTTAACCAAAAAGCATAACAATATTATCCAAACAAACATCAATACCCATTCGGTTACTTTATCCATAAAGGACTTAAATGGGAAAAAGGAAAAATAAACAGCCCCGTAATACTAAATGGGAATATTACCTTTAAATCACTCCCCGAGTATCCTTCGGTTGCATTTGCAAGACTTCCTATATCAAAATCAGGTTCTACGTTCTCTTTGGCAAGAAATATTTTCAATATCTTCAATCTATTACCCGCATTTGCCCAGTCCACATATATCCTAAAACCAAACCCCGTAAGCATTACACCAAAGTTTTTAAAAACACGTCAATTGTAAAAAATTATATGTTACCTTCTTGGTAACCGTTGGATGACAGCATCATCAAGCTCAAAGGGTCGATTTGTGGCGCTAAGAATGAGAAACCTTTGACTATCTTTTGATCTCAATCCATCCCATGCTGCCATGAACTCGTTTCTCATTCTTCTTGTAGCCTCATGTTGAAAGCCCTCACCACGGGCACCAAGCAAACTATCAACATGTTCAACATCCACCAAATAACATTCAAACAAATTAGAAAACATAAACATAAGGATGTTGTTTCAAGGGATATTTTCAATATGGAAATTAAATATCACCTCATCAACAAAAACAGTTACAGGGGCCAACTTGCTGGCAAAGGAGAAGAGGGCCTTTGTAAGCTTTTCAGCATCAACAAACCACTGCATAAAAAATAACAATCAAAATGAAAATTTTAGCACCAATAGAGGAATCATCTCACCTAATATCACAAGAAACAACCACAAACATCAGCAAATTAATGAAAAAAGAGAAAGTAGGTTGCTATTTTTCACAAATTTAGGGTTAAAGAATGGGCAAGTACCTTAGATAATAAAGTTGGCACCTCCTTCAGTTGCAAGTGCCTTGGCAAGAAGTGTTTTCCCGGTTCCAGTGTTGGATTAGGTGTCTAAGCCATGACTAATAATTAGTATTTACCTAATTAATAGAAGCACAGTCCATTTGGGTTGCCCTCATGGCTGGAGGTTTGGTAGAAAATTCGGTAGAGAGAAAGGTTGATTTATTATGGGATTAATAAATCAACAGGAATTAAATATATGGTTTATTAATATATTAATTAGAAACTATATTAATTAATTAGGAATTAATCCAGAATTAATTGGATTTAATTTGGGGATTAATTGATTAATTAAAGGTGCAGGGACTGAAACTGTAACTATTCAATAGTTGAGTAAGTGGCAGTGTGTCAGTGACTAGTTGAATTTCGAAAATATATATATGGATATATATATATATATATATATATATATATATATATATATATATATATATATATATATATATATATATATATATATATATATATATATATATATATATATATATATATATATATATATATATATATATATATATATATATATATATATATATATATATATATATATATATATATATAAAGGATAATTAGGGTTTTGAATTATAAGATAAAAGGTTTATCTTATTTGAATTCAAAAGGGCTTATCCTTAAGGCTTATCAACTGGTCATCCTGCAACTATAAATAGGGCTCCCTGGAACCCTAATTGTGTCGCCACTTTTCACCCAATCTCTCTGGATTTTCGATCTCCTCTCCTCTCTGCTTGGGTGTGACTTTCATTTGAGGCAGGATAATTTTGCTGCTCAGCTTCCAAGAAATAAAGGTTGGTTTTTCTGTTTTGATCTTTAGTTTCTTTTATTGGCCTCTAGGTTTTTGTTATATGTTCAATTAGAAGAAAACATAGATCCTTATAGGTTGCATGTGAACTTAGGTTATTTAGTTCATGGTTTGCAGAAAACCTTTCAGTGGTATCAGAGCAAGTTTTGTTTTCTTGTTGAATTGTTATAACTGTTTTAGGGTTTAAAGCCTATAAACCCTAATTTTATTAAGGATCGATTTATAGGATTAGGGTTTTTGAAACCCTAATCCCCCCTTGCTATATTGCGAAATCTGGTATTAGGGTTTTTGAAGGTTTTCTATTTTTGGTAACTTTATTTGTTAATTAAATGGATAACCTTAAACCCTATTATTTGAATTCGAAATCTAGAGGGTTTAATATAGGTTTTAATTAATTTGATTAATTTGGATAAACCTATCTTCATTTGAATTAATTTAATTAATTGTTAATTAAAAGATAATTCAAAAGGGATTTAATTAATTTTAAATTTTCGAAAATTGATAGAAAAATCCAGAAAAATATTTTAAAATGTTTAAAATATTTAGATTTAATTAATTTAATTAATTGGTAATTAAAAGTGATTAAATTGATTTCTTAAGGTTTAATTTAATTTAAAATTTAATTGTTAAATTTGGTAAAATTAAAAGATAAACCTTGAATATTTTAAAGGGTTTTAAAATACATCTTATATATATTATTAAAAGTTAATACTACATATATATGAGATAAATTTGGTTAGTCAAATCAATAGTAGGCCTCATTCACGAAGCTGGTCTATAAAGTGGGTATAAGGAGACTGCCTATAAAATGGTAGTCTAATGGGTGAACACTCTCACCCACCGCTCGCTTGATCAGTGGAGGGTCGTTAGCCGAACGGGTTTGACAGAACCACTAAATCATTAAAAGTATAATGATCAAAGTACTAGAATCTTTACACAAAATCCCAATCTAATTACTTTAGGAAAAATGTGAATTTGATGCTAACCCATGAAATTGCACATTGCACTTTATGAAACGTTGGTGGAGCGTGTGTGGTTTACCGGCACACCAATGGAGGTTCATAAAGAGTGGCAATGGGTGTCTCGGGTGTTATCATTGTTGATGGAGCGTGTGTGGTTTACCGGCACATCAATTTGAGATGATAATGGACCCCGAGAGTACCAAGCTAATTTGCATGGTTATTCACACCCGGTTTGTGATCCTCGGCATCCCAGTCACAAACGGTGGGGCATATCCGAGATTAAAACATGCTATTGAACAGTTCAATAAATCTCAAAAGAAACTAGGAATTCCATTTATAATAAGATTATTTTTCCGCGGTGGAATTGGCTGAATCGTTATTCGCCTACCTTTATAAAATTTGCTTATAGATTACGGCATCCCTCTTCTATGTTGCAAATTGTTATAGTTGGATCCTAGCCTTATTTTATATTGGGTTATTATAAGGACCGACAAGTATCTAATTAAACTTACCCTCTTTTATAGATGTCTTCTGCTGATGAATCTGCTCCCCACTCAAACTCCAGCGTTCCCTCTATCCTCTCATTGTGTTCCAAGGTTCAGCTGAACGGGACAAACTACAATGACTGGATTAGAAACATCAAGATGGCTCTGAGGTATGAGAACAAAGAGTATGTTCTCGAGACCGAGCTTGTCGATGTCGACCCCGAAACTGCTACTCCCGAGGAAATTGCCTCGTACCAAAAACATTATGATGATGCGACCAAAGTGGCCTGCATCATGATTGCCACAATGAACCCTGAATTGCAGAGAATATACGAAGACTACTGGCCCTATGAGATGCACCGTGAGCTTGCGGAAAAGTTCCGTAAGCAATAGCGCATCGAAAGGTGCGAAGTGGTCAAGGACTTCACGAACAGCAAACCTAAAGATGGAGAGTCCATCTTTGCCCATGTGCAAAGAATGCAAGGTTACGTGGAGCGGCTTAGAAAGCTTGCGATGCCTGTACCGGAGGAGTTGGCCGTTGACATAGTGCTTAACTCCCTACCGAGTTCTTATGACCAGTTCAGGCTGGCTTATCATTTGAACAACAATCAGGCTAACCTGACTGAGTTGCATCGCATGCTTCGAGTTGCTGAGGACGGGATGAAGGGTAAAAGTGTACCCTCGGTTAATCAGCCCATCCTAGCCATTGGAAGTGGCAAAGGAAAGAAGAGGAAGGGCCCTCCTAAACAAAATTGGAGGGAAAAGGTTCAGGTCGGGTCATCAAGCAATGGCTCGAGAACCAAGTCTTCCCAGATTCCTTGTATGGCCAACCCCGATGAAGCCAACTGTTTCTACTGCAAAGAGAAGGGCCATTGGAAGAGAAGCTGCCCCAAATACTTGCAGGACGTCAAGGATGGAAAAGTAAAGCCATCGACAGCAGGTATATACACTATCTCTAAAAACTCACCATCTTCTAATTCTTGGGTCCTTGATACAGGATGTGGTTTTCACATTTGTTCTGATCTGCAGGGCCTAAAAGAAAGCAGGGAGGTGGAGCACGGTAGACTGAACTTGATCATGGGCAATAGGAGATCGTCCCCTGTTACCAAGATCGGCGTTTACAGTTTAGTGCTTAGTAGTGAAGTTTGTGTAGATTTATTAGATTGTTGCTATTCGCCAGAAATGGCAAGAAATATTATTTCATTTCACGCATTATTCAGACAAGGATTTCATTTTTCTTTTAATAATGATATTGGATCTATTTCTGTTTTCAAAAATGGTATTTTGAATTTTACTGCTTATCCTTGTGATGGTGTGTATGAAACTGTGAAATGTGTTGACAATCTAGGACATAGTGTAAATTATATTGATTCTACTAGTGATGTGAAAAAGGCATGTCTGTGGCATAGTCGGCTCGGGCACATCAGCAAGAAACGCATCGCCCAACTCCAAAAGGATGGAGTGTTGGAATCATTCGACCTCAAGTCGGATGATGTATGCGAATCTTGTCTGTTGGGCAAGATGACTAAATCACCTTTCAAAGGGTCTTTTGAAAGAGGTGAGGGTCTATTGGACATCATTCACACGGATGTGTGTGGTCCATTCAGATCAACCACAAAGGATGGCACGCGGTTCTACGTGACCTTTACCGACGATTTTAGTAGATACGGTTATATCTACTTGATCAAGCACAAGTCGGACACCTTTGAAAAGTTCAAAGAATTTAAGAATGAGGTAGAGAATCAATTAGGCAGGAAGATAAAGATGCTCAGGTCCGACAGAGGCGGAGAGTATCTAAGTATCGAGTTCCTAGACTATCTAAAGGAATGCGGAATAGTTTTGCAGTTGACACCTCCCAGGACACCACAGTTGAACGGTGTTGCAGAGAGGCGCAACCGAACCCTGTTGGACATGGTTCGTTCCATGATGAGTCGAGCTTCACTTCCCATTCACTTCTGGGGGTATGCCTTAGAGACTGCCGCCCATATCCTCAATCTTGTCCCAACTAAGAAGGTTGCAAAAACACCTCATGAGATGTGGACGGGGAAAGCTCCCTCGTTGGCACATATCAAGGTCTGGGGTTGTGAGGCTTTCGTTAGACGAGAGACTCAAGACAAACTCGCAGACAGAAGCGAAAGGTGTTTCTTCCTTGGTTATCCCAAACAGTCTTTTGGATATCTATTCTACAGACCGAGCGAGGACGTGATCTTTGTAGCTAGACGAGCGGTCTTTCGAGAGAGAGAGCTCATATTCAAAGAGGACAGTGGGAGTACCATTGATCTGGAAGAAATTCAAGAGTCATCAGATGACGCAACCTTAGGAGAAACTAGCAACCAACATGAGGAAGAAGTTCCTGTTGGTCCGACAGATGTATCCTTACCTCTTAGGCGTTCTGGTAGGGTTAGCATGCCACCCGAGTTTTATGGGTTCCATATAACTTCGGATGGGGACACGTTTGTCAGTGATAGGACACTGATAAATTTGGATAAACCAGCTAACTACCAGGAAGCAGTGGCGGGCCCTGAGTCTGCCGAGTGGAAAGAGGCCATGGATAGCGAGATCAAGTCCATGTATGACAATCAAGTTTGGAACTTGGTTGACAATGTATCGGGTCGAAAGACAGTCGGGTGCAAATGGATCTTCAAGAAGAAGACCGACATGGACGGGAAGGTACACACTTTCAAGGCAAGACTGGTTGCGAAGGGCTTTACTCAAACCCCAGGGGTTGACTATGACGAGACCTTCTCACCAGTAGCCAAGATAAAGTCTATTAGGATAATACTGGCCATAGCTGCATTTCATGACTATGAAATTTGGCAGATGGACGTCAAAACCGCTTTCCTTAATGGGAAGTTGACTGAGGATGTTTACATGAATCAGCCAGAGGGTTTTGTCGATGCAAAGTATCCTAATAAGGTGTGTAAGCTTGAGAGATCAATCTACGGATTGAAGCAAGCTTCTCGCAGCTGGAATCTTTGTTTCCATGAGAAAGTCAAAGAGTTTGGCTTCTCTAGGAGCGAGGATGAGTCCTGCGTATATGTCAAGGCTAGTGGGAGTATAGTCACTTTTCTGGTGCTGTATGTCGATGACATACTACTCATGGGAAACGATATTCCAACCTTGCAAGATGTCAAGGCTTGGCTTGGGAAATGTTTCGCCATGAAGGACCTAGGAGAGGCTGCCTATATTCTTGGGATTAGAATTTTGAGAGATAGGAAGAAGAGACTAATTGGACTTAGTCAGGGTACATACTTGGAAAAGGTACTAAAGAGGTTTAGTATGGAAAATTCCAAGAAGTGAGAGCTACCTATCCAAAGTAATGCGAAGCTGAGTAAGACTCAAAGTCCGAGTACAGACGAGGAAATAGCTGAGATGAGTCGAGTACCATATGCTTCGGCTGTGGGATCGATCATGTACGCTATGACGTGTACTCGCCCTGACGTGGCCTTTGCCCTGAGCATGGTCAGTCGGTACCAGGGAAACCCTGGAAGGGCGCATTGGATAGCCGTAAAGAATATACTCAAGTATCTGCGAAGGACAAAGGACATGGTGTTGGTCCTTGGAGGCAGTGATACTTTGAAAGTTGAAGGATATACGGATGCCAGTTTTCAGACAGATAGAGACAGTGGTCGGTCTCAGTCTGGCTGGGTATTCCTTCTGAACGGAGGAGCGGTAACTTGGAAAAGTTCCAAGCAAGATACGGTGGCTGATTCTACTTGTGAATCAGAGTATATAGCAGCAAGTGAAGCGTCAAAGGAAGCGGCTTGGCTGAAGAACTTCATCGGTGACCTTGGAGTAGTCCCGAGTATTCAGGAGCCCGTGGAACTGTTCTGCGATAACGAAGGTGCGGTCGCCCTGACAAAGGAACCGCGAGACCATGGAAAGTCCAGGCATATCGACAGAAAGTGCCACTACATAAGGCACAAGGTTGAAGAAGGTCAACTCTTGGTAAAGAGGGTATCATCGGAAGAAAATCCTGCAGATCCCTTGACAAAGGCTCTGAGTTGGATTAAACATAATCAGCATGCTAGGAGCATTGGATTAAGAGATGATATAAAGTTTATGTAAATTAGATAGGTTTCGAAACTTGTAACAATGTATTGTATTTGACTCTTGTGATTTAATAATAGAGATTTATTATGGTTTACTACACTTGTCAATACTTTATCATTGTGTTTCATTTTGCATGTTTTACTTCCTGAATAATTGGATTATTCAAATATCCACAGTCGATTACACTTTAAGGGAGTAAGTGTGAAGTAAGACTGTCATGAATTGGTAATAGATTGTCTAAGGAGTTAGACATTGCAATTGGATTGCTGCACCATTCGTGAGTACTTGGAAATGGAGATTTGAGTATTGGATAAACCCGCGCTCAATGGATTGCTTCATGGATTTTATCACGAGCAATGTTGAGACGATAATATCTTTTGATCTTTAAGCTAAGACATATGAGTTATGATTTGCTAAGCGGTTGTTCATTGATAGTACGAAAACGCATCGGTAACTTGGTGTTATAAAACGTGTTGTTGTGAATGATTTGTCTGGTAAAAGACATAAGTATATGAGTCGAAGCTTATTCATCCCTTGACCCTAACGGGGAACAGATATCCGTAGGCCTCTCGATGAATTTGAAGTTGACTAAAATGGTTGGCCAACCGGGACTAAAGTGGTAGTCTAAGAGTCATATGCAAATCGGAAATCGAGGAATAGTGAATCAGACCGGATTGATTTTATCCATGTCTTGAGTCTGAAAATATCTTGTTGGACGGAGGATCATCTGATCACTTATCTTTGGACAGAACTGATTAGATCAGAGTTTGGCATTGGTTTCTAGGAAGCTACAAGTGCTGGTTAATTAGAGGCTAAATTGGTAATTATAGTCATAGACTTATCCAAGTGGGAGACTGTTGGATTAGGTGTCTAAGCCATGACTAATAATTAGTATTTACCTAATTAATAGAAGCACAGTCCATTTGGGTTGCCCTCATGGCTGGAGGTTTGGTAGAAAATTCGGTAGAGAGAAAGGTTGATTTATTATGGGATTAATAAATCAACAGGAATTAAATATATGGTTTATTAATATATTAAAGTGATAATATATTAATTAGAAACTATATTAATTAATTAGGAATTAATCCAGAATTAATTGGATTTAATTTGGGGATTAATTGATTAATTAAAGGTGCAGGGACTGAAACTGTAATTATTCAATAGTTGAGTAAGTGGCAGTGTGTCAGTGACTAGTTGAATTTCGAAAATATATATATGGATATATATATATTTCGAAATTAATATATATATATATATATATATATATATATATATATATATATATATATATATATATATATATATATATATATATAAGGATAATTAGGGTTTTGAATTATAAGATAAAAGGTTTATCTTATTTGAATTCAAAAGGGCTTATCCTTAAGGCTTATCAACTGGTCATCCTGCAACTATAAATAGGGCTCCCTGGAACCCTAATTGTGTCGCCACTTTTCACCCACTCTCTCTGGATTTTCGATCTCATCTCCTCTCTGCTTGGGTGTGACTTTCATTTGAGGCAGGATAATTTTGCTGCTCAGCTTCCAAGAAATAAAGGTTGGTTTTTCTGTTTTGATCTTTAGTTTCTTTTATTGGCCTCTAGGTTTTTGTTATATGTTCAATTAGAAGAAAACATAGATCCTTATAGGTTGCATGTGAACTTAGGTTATTTAGTTCATGGTTTGCAGAAAACCTTTCATCCAGGAGGCCCGAAAAGCAATATTCCTTTACAAGGCTAACAAAGGCTTATTATTAGCTACATAAAGAAGATTGAAGAAGAAGAAATAATGCACCAAAAGTACCCGCAATAGGTTTCCATGAGAGAAAATTTCAGGTCTTTTCATTGGAAGAATGGCAAGTTCATGTAATGCGGCTTTCACATCCTCAAGGGCACCAATGTCATCAAACTTGATACCGATTTCACCGGGAGGGACGACTGTTGAAATAAAGTTGCTCTCGTACTCGTCATTGGCAAGAATCTGGCAAATTTTGTATAGTGAATATGACCTTCTAAAAGCATTTACACGTTGAGATATTATTAATAAAGAAAAAGAACAAACCTTTAGGTTTTGTGCAGGCTTCTTAGAGATCGATTCCTGCTCCGTTAGTGTTAAAATTGCAATTTCAAGGCTTCATGTTGAAAAAGTTAAGTCAGTTAGAGGTAATCCAACAAAATGAGCTGATTAATTTAGCCACATATTGTCTCATTCGCAACTCTAATTTGTGGTAATATGGATCAAATCAATACCCACAAAATGGAAGTCGGAAATGAAAGCAATGGGTCTTGGTTAATCAAAATTAAAATTACCTACAGAGTGAAAATAATACCTTTCACGGGGCAAATTTAATCTATCAGAGTATCAGACTTCACAGAAGGAAGATCACAAGTGGATAAATAATGATTTTTCGCCCATCCAACAACATTTTTAGCTTCTGAAAAAATAACAGCAGAATTCCAATATGAGTCTTTCTTTTTGACTTAATAAAGAAAGTCAATGAAATGAGGCTTTCCCCATTTAGCCCCAATTTTTTTCTCGTTTATATTTTTCTTCCATTTCGCCAAGAGTTGATATAATTTTCTCATATATCTTTAACTCATCATTTATCCAAACATCACTTAATGGAAGAAAAAAACAAACAGGGCTTACTCTTTGTTGTAGTATCACTCCATCAGTATTTACATGCAAGAGATCCACACAAGACAGTTCATTTTCTTCAAGAACCTGAAAATGATAAGTAGTTTAAATACCCATAAACAGAACACATCAATAAAAGTAAGCCCTAGAAGATTCGTATATACCTAATGCAGTTCATTTATATTACTCCTTGATATCACAATCCGTCTGTCTTCATCAATTTGTTTATTAAATAGTCGAAGTGGATCTTCCTCCTGAAAATTTAAAAAAAGACCAAAATTAATAAATGAGTTTATAAAAGAAAATCTGATGAATGGAAATCTATTTTTAGCCTTTTTGAAATATATAATTACCATTGGAGGATGCAAAAACATAACATTAGTAAATATCTTGTATATATCATTATCCTCTGGCCTTCTTGTTGGCTTTAGACCCTCAGTAAGTCGTTTCAAAGAGAGTGGCTGAAAAAAATAGATTTATTACACAATTAATGATAAGAAAAACTTAGGCATAAAGAAGAAAAAACGTGTATTGTAAAAAAATCATAGAATTACCAATTTTGCAAGGCGGCCTAAATTTGGAAGGATCATAGTCTAGTAACAGAAGATAAAAAAATGACGAAAATCGTTTTGATATGAAACAAATAAGAAAACCAAGAAGAAAATGTTACAATAAACATACAAATTTCTCTTTCTCTTTTGATCCGGAAGCCACTTTATTTTGCCCACATATCAAATGGGTCCCGATATCTGGTCAAACATTTCCTGAAGCCTATTCACAAATTCTTTGCGGTTTGACTTTGAAACAGCTCTTGACAACCATAAAGAAGAGTCTGGGAAATACAGCCATCAGATTCCTCCGCCAAATCGGTTGTGCACAGTTCCATGGGCAGCATTAAGAACATTCAAGATCCCTTCCAAATCATCTTTATGTAATTCATTTATGGTTTTGATGGAATAAACATAACCTCCAGCTGCATGATGACAAGATACACAATTGACAATCCCATCGATGTCATTTAAACTTGAATTTTATTAACTAAAATTATTTAGTTACAAAATTTAATTACCAGAGAGTTCATTCACTGCTTGTTGGTGGTCCAATATTTCAGCATAAGAAATATTACACATCCGAAACCATGGACCTAGAATATAAAACATAAATATAACTATAAGAATTAAGAACAATAAAGAGGTAAATTGAACGAAAATACCTTGGGTTAACCGCATCGGGAAACCCTTGGGTTAACATTCGAAAATTCAGACATCAATCTGCGATGGAAAATTCTGGAATTAACGAAACCATGGACCTAGAATATACCTTGGGTTAACATTGGAGAAGAACAATAAAGAGGTAAATTTAACGGAATTTTCCTGCGTTTCTCAATCTGCGACGGAAAATTCCGGTTGTTAACCGCATCGGGAAACCCTTGCGTCTCCAAACACAATCCGGCATGCGCTTCATACACGAATCCACCTTTTCCCTTCACATCTTTGACATAAATTCCGGTTGACCTTTATACACAATGGTTCTGCAAAAAAATCACTTCTATTTCAAAAACCCACATCAAGAATTGAAAAAAATCAAAAGAAAAACAAATCTAGATGATAAAGAACATATATAGAAGTCCCTGATCCCACCATGTTGAAGGTTCAATGCAGCTCGGATAGCTACCAATGATACCCTTCTTAGTATGTACATCTGCAAATAAACAACATTAATATGCCGATAAAAAGAAAAAAGATGAAGAAATTTAAGCTCGTATATATACATGCTGTTCAAAATCAGCTTTTGACCTAGAAGTGGGTGTGAGAAAAACTTGTTCAATGACTGGTTCCGTTTGTATAGCCGACTTCCCCAAATCGATTCCTAATATACACACAGACACAGATGCACACCCACAAATCGCAAGAAATTGCCATACGTAGGAACAACAAAATAGATTTATATGGGCTGTAATCGCGAGGAAGACTGTGAGACTCAAGTTCATTTTATTTGGATTCACTTGGGTTCACGACTGATTATTGGAATAGAACTGTAGAAGGAAGAAGCGAGATGTGTAAAGAAGAAAGCTTATTAACAAAATACGTGTGGGATGGCCAAGGAAGAATGCAGGGCAATTGAAATCGTGGTTATTTTTTATCTAAACGACGTCATTTGAGAGGGTTCCACACCTAAGCTTGTATGGGGCTGTTATATATATTCACTTTTCCCATATATATATATATATATATATATATATATATATATATATATATATATATATATATATATATATATATATATATATATATATATATATATATATATATATATATATATATATATATATATATATAGAGGTAGGTTCATTAGAGTTCTCTCAAAAGGTAGAGAACTGGAGGACAGATCTCATCTTTTTATTATTTTGAATCTAGGGCTATGATTAATCCATAATTTTGAAATTATTAATATATTTAAATTTCATTAATTTAGATTAAAAATAAGATAAGGGTATTATAGGAATTGACATTTAATCCATATTTATCAACTCCTAAAATTTCTCAATCTCTCTCCTCTCACATTTATTCTATTTCCCTGATAATCGTAACTTAAAATACCTTGCATGCGGCTCTTTCCCTCATAACCGTGAAACACCTCAAACCCTTGTCCCATTTTTCTGTAACCTAGAATACCTTGCATGCGGCCGAAAAACTTCGTAAGTTAGATCTGCGACTGAATTGTGAGTGATCTAAGAGTGGTGTGCGGCCGAGTGGGATTTACACCCACACAAGTGTGCGGTCTGTGCGGTCAAGAGAATAGCCACCAAAATATTGTATGCGATCAAGTTGATTTCCTGTGCGGCCGAGGGTGAGACCCTTCCAAATGATTGTGCGGCCATGAATGATGTTACGCATTCTTGCAACAAATAAAATATGAGGTATTTGCATTGGATAATATAATACTATCTCTTTCTCAAGATAATTGTTGACCATGCATTTTGTTATTTAATTATTATTTTATACATGATAGCACAATGCAAATCATAAAGAGGGACCTCGACTTTAATATTATTATGTATGTGAGACTTAGGCTATATATATATACACACATAAAATAGAATATAATTTTGGTTACGTTGATTAATATTCCATGGTGAATATAGTAGTTTATAAAATCAGAAACCATAAAAAAACTAATCATGGAAGAGTTTGATTTTTGTCGTTGATAATAATTTAGAACATCTGAAAAGTTCATGTTTTGGTTAAACTGTATTCATGTATGAATACAGTTTTAATCATCAATGAATAACGCGCTTAATCATCAATGATTAGAATGTTTCATTCATGATTACAATGTTTTCATTCATTCAGGATGATTACAATGCCTTATTCATTCATGATTACAATGTTTATTCATTCAGGATGATTACAATGTCTTATTCACAAATCAGTTCTATTCATGTATGATTACAGGTATAATGAATAGCAAGGTGAATTCCCTAAAAAACTGTAATTCATTGATGATTATATATGCTATTCACTTATGATTACAAGTGATTTTAAACATTTATGGGTCGTTTTATGCATTTATCCTTTCTTTATTGACATGATTTTTATGCATTTTGAATGTAGATTTTTCAGAGTATTGGAGTTGCATGAATGAGAAGTCGAAGCAGTCTATTTCAAGTCAAAAGATTGATGTTTTGATGATTATATATGTTATTCACTGATGATGTTTTTAAGATAGGTGTATTCATTGATGATTACGAATGTATTGAATTTTTTATATTTGCTTTTATTCATTTGTGATTACAACTAAACAAGATTGTATATAATTTATCTTCAATTTGTGCTTTATTCATTTACGATTACAACCATATTGATATATGAATACAGAATGCGTCTATTCATACATGATTACAAATATTCTGATAAAATAATAATTTTTCATTATCATTGATACTTTGATTTATAAAAAAGAAAAAAAACATTTTTTTGAAAAAGAAACACATTAAATGATAAATCTCTTAATTTTTTGTAATTAAAAAATGGAAAATTAATTAAAAAATAATTGCTTTTTTAGGTAACTATTAATCAAATCCCTAGATTTTAGGAAATTATCAATTAATTTATTATATTATAATATATCTAAATTACACAATTACTAATATGCCCTTATAAAATGATTGGTCCACGTTTGGCCTCTAGTTCTCCACCTTTTATTGGTCTCTATATAACCTCTCCCTATATATATATATATATATATATATATATATATATATATATATATATATATATATATATATATATATATATATATATATATATATATATATATATATATATATAAATTTTTACTAAAAAAGTTATCAATGATTTTAATTTAACTAGTTTATCGTATTTATATGTAATTCAAATAAAAACGAAATTTATCAATAAAACTATTTTATTGAATTTTGTTAAAAGAGATGGTGAAAATTAAGTTTAAAGAAAATAGACTAATATGCGTTGTTGATGGGTTCGTTAAAGCATGGAAAACAACCCATTAACTTGTGTATTTTGTATGTGGGAGAGAATGAATTAAAGTAAACTTCTAATAACTGGGGCTACTCTTTAGAAAAAAAAATCATTTTTTCGGAATCTTTTTAAATGATATGGAAAAGTTTTGATTTCTTTTACACTGAACTCATTTATAGGACATTTTTTTTATAAAAAAATCGGTATCAGCATTGATTTTACAATACATTTATTAATAATATCGTATTTTGAAAAAATGAATTTTTTTTAATCTTTTTAAATGATCTGAAAAGTTTCATCTCTTTTACATTAAAACTCCTATGGGACATTTTCCTGGAAAAAACAGTTTCGATTTTAGCATTGAAATTTGCAATATATATATATATATATATATATATATATATATATATATATATATATATATATATATATATATATATATATATATATATATATATATATATATATATATATATATATATATATATATATCATTAATAACATGGTACTTTGAAAAATATTTTTTTCAGAATCTTTTTAGATTACCTGAAAAAGTTTCATTTATTTTACATTTAAGCTCATTTATAGGACATTTTTTTGGAAAAAAAATATCGGTATTAGCGTCGAACTTTGCAATAAGGTTTATTAATAACATCATAGTTTGAAAAAAATGCCTTTTTTAAATCCTTTTTGATGATTTGAAAAAGTTTCATTTCTTTTACATTGAAGCTCATTTATGGGACGTTTTTCTGGGAAAAAAATAAGTTGTGGCATTGAACTTTACAAAAAAGTACATTAGTAACATTATATTTTGAAAATAAAATATTTTTCTTATTATATAAGTTTTTTTATTTGCCAACTTTGTAATACATTAGTTAGTAACCTAGTTTAATAATATCTTTGAATATATTTTGCAGGTTTGATATTGGCATGATGGACGGAGTATACAATATAGAAGTTGAGATGGTGTACAAACTTATTTGTTTTCGCATTAGCATATCAAATTCTACTTGTGTATCAGTGTATGTAAAAAGTAGATTATAGGAGTTTTTAGTAAATCTGATTTGTTTGTTTGTGACATTGGTTAATATTGACTAGACAATATTTTTGATAATTTGAGGATTTCTTTCATCATTCCATTAATGTACTTTTGTAATAGAGTTTATTTTTTGGGTCGTGCTATTAATACCCCATATTTCATTTTATACCCCCTGATTTGACTATCAAATTTGTTTTATCCCTATTTTGTTTTTTGTCGTCATTTCATTTATTATTATTATTATTATTATTATTATTATTATTATCATTATCATTTATAAAATTATAACCGTTCGTATTTATTGATAATTCAATGTTTTCTTTTTTATCGTTCGAATTTATTCAGTCGTTTATAAACTAATTGGTTGTATGCATAATTTATTATTTATAAAATCTTTCGGGTTTATATCGTTTGTAGGTAGTTGAAATTCACGTTATTATTAGTCGGAAATCGTCATTTTTGATCCGTCGACCCAATTGTACACCATATTCGTTTGTCCAGGATTGTGCGTGCTCAGAACATTCTGCTGAATAGAAAACATTGTATAGTGATCGACTAAATATTTATGTTCGTTATCCATATAACGCACCGTGCAATTGTAATATTGGACCAAACTTTGCATTGATATTATTATTTATATTGTTATTTTTCATACATTCGTTCAACCATTTTGATATAAGTTGACATAATTTTATAAAATTATAAACGTCGTTCTTTGTGTCGTAATTACTTTAAAAAAATTATTGTTTTATTGTTACTAAAAGTCTAAAACGTAAAAATTATAAATGTTAAATTCATTAATTCGACATTTGGCCAAATTTGACGTAACCGTTTTGATATAATTTGACATAATTTTATAAATTTATAAACGTTGTTCGTTGTGTCGTAATTATTTAAAAAACTATTGTTTGTTGTTATTAAAACGTAAAGATTATAAAAGTTAAATTCATTATGATGTTTTTCCAATAATAATAATAATAATAATAATAATAAATCAAAATATATTAATAAAAGAAAAGAAAAAGAAAATGACAACAAACAAACAAAATAGACAAAAAAAACAAAAAAAAAAAACAAAAAAACTAAAAAAAATCAAATCAGGGGTGTAACTAGATTATAGAGGTATGTATAGAATCACCCTTATTTTTTTTATCTAACTGTTGTTTGTCAAGAACTCCACATAAGACTCACGTGGAGTAGACTAGAGGCTATTCTATGAGATTAAATATCGTAAGTACTTACTTTTGTAGTGTTTATTTGTTGGGCACCTTCATGTCATATATGATAACTAATATTTTTTTTTAACTTTCATTATCAATAGGAGTGTGCTAAAAAAAACTTCCACTAGGAATATGCTAAAGAAACATATATGTGGAGGAGTCAACTACCCTCCCCTACCCCTCCCCACCCACAACACCCACACATATATGGATAATTTATTTAATATTACCCTTTTGTATAATAGTAATGCTTAGTGGACTAACTGCTCGTGGGACAAAAGAAAGCCGAGATTTAGGATGTGGAGAGTCTATCTGTTTTAACTTTCTCAATGTTATATCAGCTTTTTTTCTCTCTTCTCAAATTCACCTTTTCCAACCTATGACACTAAAAAATTATATTTCCCAACCCTTACATCAACTTTTCTATATTAAAAATCAAATAAATAAACCAATAAAGAAAATGACATTTAATTTAAAATAAACTAATTTAAAATGTAATAAATAAAATTAAAAATACAAATAATATTTAATTTAAAAAAGTACACCATTACAAAATGAAATAAAAATTCTAAAAACAATAATTTAAATCATAAATACGTGCTAAATGCTCAAGGTCATCTGCTAAATGCTCTCGTCATCTGCTAAATGCTCAAGGTCATCTGCTAAATGCCCTCGTCATCTGCTAAATACTCAAGGTCATATGTTAAATGCTTTCCCTCACTTGCTAAATCCTCTCAAGTTCATAAACCCTAATTTTTTATACTTTAAAGGCTAGCACATTAGGCATAAAAATTTGTACGTTCACTAATCTAACCCTTAAAACGTTAACAAAAAAATGACTTTTTTCCGGTGTATATACTTGGGCTGATGGGCCGGTCCATGAGCATTTAGCAGCCCACCATAGGGATTTCGCAGCCCATGAAGAGGATTTAGCAATTTTCGAAGCATTTAGCAGGAGACAAGAGAAGTTAGCAGATGACAATAACCATCTGCTAAATGTTTGGCTATTTTGAGGAAGAGGCATTAATTTGTGCTGTTTTGAGAAAAACCCTTATGAGATTATGCTATTTTAGTCTTTTTCTCTTGATTTTTAGCATCAAGTTCAAGCATCATTGAAGACTAATTCAAGAATACCGCGTCAATGTTGTTTCCAACATCATGGTTAATATGTCCTGCTAATTAATTTGTGATCAAGAGTGGAACTATGTTTGATTTTTGTTTCGATATTACTTTTTATCATTGGATGTTTTAGATTTGTAAAAATGATTATTTTATTTTAGTTCATTCGAGTTTGATGAATTTAACTGTTTAATTTAAATTATTAATTATTTTAAATGTAAAACCCATCTATTGTCGGTGTTGGTCTTCCACATTGTGCCCAAACATTCAAAGAAGTGTGTAAGACAAGTTAGTTAATGCGTGCAGATACACATCGTTTGATAATAGACTTAACATATGAATAGTATCGTCTTGGATCAAGGAACATATGGGGGAATGTATTGAGGAACATACCGAGGAACATGAGCAACAGTCGCGGCATGACCATCATAGCATCGCGACGCAGCCGCTCGGTCGCTATTGAGGATTCATGGTCGTTCACTGAGGAATGTACCGGGGGACGTACAGAGAAACGTACCGGGGAACATGACCAAGGAATGTCACAAGGATCGTGATGCGACCATTAAGTGGATCGCGGTGTGAGGACACGTCAGTGGACAAATGTCAAGATTTTAAGCTAACCAAGTGTTGAAATGTTTGGACACTGAGGAGTCTTTTAATGACTCAACAAGTGGGTGTATTTAAATGGTTGTGTCACCCTCATTATTTTTAGCATTTAGAAACCCTTTGCACACCAAGTGTGAATGTAAGTGTGTGTTCTTGAGGAAAGCACCAAGTGTGGGTGAAGGTAAGCTTGGATCAAAAGTTAAATAGGAGATCATTGTTGGAAATCTTCAAGGACTATATCTTAACTCATTGTTGAGTTAAGGTCTCTATAGTTTAACTCATTGTTGAGATTGTTGTTTATGGGTTGAATAGATTCAAAAAGGGTAATAAACCTTAGTTGTTTCATGTCATCAAATGATGAAATTCTGTAATAGAAATGAGGGTTAGAAATGTTTAATGACATGTATTTACAGAAGGGTTTCTATGCAATCAATGAATACAAAATATTCCTAAGGTTCACATGCAACCCTAATAAAGATCTATGTTTTCTTCTATGAAGATTAGAACTAAGAACTTAAAGGAAACAATTCAATTCTAAAGAACAATTAGAATACACCAACATTTGATCTTATGATCCTTCAAGCAGCAGCAAAAGTATCCTGCCTCAAATGCAAGTCACACCCAAGCAAGGAGAAGACAATCCAGCAGAGTAAGGAAGAGAGAGAGATGGCATGAATAATGAGGTGCCAGGGGGTTCCTTTTATAGCCTCCTAGGGTTACACCTGAAACCCTAAGGAGCCTCCAACTGGACAAGGCTTTTGACCACTTGGACCAGGCTTACCAAAACCCTAATTAGGGTTTCGCCAAAACCCTGGAGGAGCCTCCAGGGTGGCGCCATTTTGGCCCCTGGTTTTACCTGGCCAGTTATTCAACTATTGAATAAATGCCAAACCAGTCCCTGCACCTTTTAATTAATTAATTTAATCTCTAAATTAAATCTAATTAATTCTAGATTAAATCTCAATTAGTTAATATAGTTTATAATTAATATATTAACACTTAAATATATTAATAAACCATATATATATTTTTCTATTGATTTATTATACAATTAATAAATCAACTATTCTCTCTACTGAACTATATATCTATCCTCCATCTATGAGGGCAACCCAAATGGACTTTGCTTTTATTTATAAGATAAATACAATTAGAAGTCATGGCTTAGACACCTAATCCAACAGTCTCCCACTTGTATAAGTCTATGACTTTAATTGCCTGAACTCTGACCCAGTCAGTTCTGTCCAAAGATAAGGGATCTGATGATCCTCCGTCCAACAGGATATTTTCAGACTCAAGACATGGACTAACATCAATCTTGGTCTAACACTCTGTTTCTCGATTTCTGATTTGCATATGACTTTAGAGACTACTAATTGAACACATCAATTAAATCCCGGTTGGCCAACACTTTCAGTCAACTTCTAAATCATCGAGAGGCCTACATATATCTGTTTCCCATCGGGTCATGGGACGGATAAGTTTCGACTCATATGTCCATAACTTTTGCGGGTCCAAATACATATAACAATGCGTTTTATAGCACCGAGTTACTGGCGCGATTTCGTATTGTCAATAAGCACTTGTATCGCAAGTAACATATCATATCTCTCTACTTAAAGATCACCGGATATTATCGTCTTAACATTGCTCGTGATATAATAAATGAAGCAATCTGTTAAGCACAAATTTATCCAATACTCAAATCTCTATTTTCTAAGTACTCATGAACGTTGCAGCAGTCTTACTGCAATGTCTAACTCTTTAGATAGTCTGCAACCATTTCATGACAGTCTTAGTTCATACTTACTTCCTAACAATATGATCGACTGTGGAGTTTTAAATAATCTAATTATTAAGGAAGTTAAACATGCAAATATAGAAACACAGAAATTAACAATTGACAAAGGCAGTAACAATACTCATTTATAAATCTCTATTATAAAATCACCGAGTCAATTACATATATACTGTTACAAGTTTCTAATCTATCTAATTACTAAAACTAATATCATCCTTCAATCCAATGCTCCGAGCATGCTGATTGTGCTTGATCCTATTCAGAGCCTTAGTCAAAGGATCTGCATGATTGTCCTCGGATGATACTCGCTTAACCAGTAAGTGCCCTTCTTCTACTTGATGTCGAATGTAGTGGTACTTTCTTTCGATATGCCTGGACTTTCCATGGTCTCGCGGTTCCTTTGCTAAGGCGACCGCTCCTTCATTATCGCAGAAAAGTTCCACCGGCTCCTGAATGCTCGGGACAACTCCAAGGTCCCCGATGAAATTCTTCAGCCAAGCCGCCTCCTTAGACGCTTCACTTGCTGCGATGTACTCTGATTCGCACGTTGAATCAGCCACCGTTTCCTGCTTGGAACTTTTCCAAGTGACCGCTCCACCGTTCAAAAGAAATACCCAGCCCGACTGGGACCGTCCACTGTCCCTATCTGTCTGGAAACTGGCATCTGTATATCCACTCACTTTTAACTCATCATTGCCACCAAGGACTAATACCATATTCTTTGTCCTTCGCAGATACTTGAGTATGTTCTTGACTGCAATCCAATGTGCTTTTCCAGGATTACCCTGGAACCCACTAACCATGCTCAGTGCATAGGATACGTCGGGACGAGTACATGTCATAGCATACATGATCGATCCTACTGCCGAAGCATAAGGTACCCAACTCATTTCAGCTATTTCCTCATCGGTACTTGGACTTTGAGTCTTACTCAATTTAACACCACTTAGGATTGGTAACTCTCCCCTTTTGGAATTTTTCCATGTTAAACCTCTTTAACACCTTTTCCAAATATGTACACTGGCTTAGACCTATCAATTTTCTCTTTCTATCTCTAAGTATTCTTATCCCGAGAATATAAGCAGCTTCCCCTAGGTCTTTCATGGCGAAACACTTCCCGAGCCAAGCCTTAACATTCTGCAAGGTCGGAATGTCGTTTCCCATGAGTAGTATGTCGTCAACATACAGCACCAGGAAAGTAACTATACTCCCACTAGCTTTGACATATACACAGGACTCATCTTCACTCCTAGAGAAGCCAAACTCTTTTACTTTCTCATGGAAGCAAAGATTCCAACTGCGAGATGCTTGCTTCAATCCGTAGATTGATCTTTCAAGCTTACATACTTTATCAGGGTGCTTTGTGTCTACAAAACCTTCTGGCTGACTCATGTAAACATCTTCAGTCAGTTTCCCGTTAAGGAAAGCCGTTTTGACATCCATCTGCCAGATTTCATAATCATGGAATGCAGCTATGGCAAGCATTATCCTGATTGACTTAATCTTAGCTACTGGTGAGAAGGTTTCATCATAGTCAACCCCCGGGGTTTGAGTGAATCCATTCGCAACCAGCCGAGCTTTATAAGTATGCACTTTTCCATCCATGTCGGTCTTCTTTTTGAAGATCCACTTGCATCCGACTGTCTTTCGACCCGATACATTGTCAACCAAGTTCCAAACTTGATTGTCATACATGGACTTTATCTCGCTGTCCATTGCCTCTTTCCATTTTGCAGACTCGGGGCCTACTACTGCTTCACGGTAGTTAGCCGGCTCATCCAAATTAGTCAATGTACGATCACTGACTAATGTGTCTCCGTCCGAAGTAATATGGAAACCATAGAACTCGGGCGGCATGCTAACTCTACCTGAACGTCTAAGGGGCAACGAAATGTCGGTGGGTCCAACAGGAACTTCTTCCTCATGTTGGTTGCTAGTTTCTTCCAATGTTGTTTCATCGGGCGTCTCCTGAATTTCTTCGAGATCGATCGTACTCCCACTGTCCTCTTTGGATATGAGTTCTCTCTCTCGAAAGAACCCCCGTCTTGCTACAAAGACCACGTCCTCGCTCGGTCTGTAGAACAAGTATCCAAAAGACTTTTTCGGGTATCCGATGAAATAACACCTCTCACTTCTTTCTGCGAGCTTATCTGAAGTATCTCGTCTCACGAATGCTTCACAGCCCCAGAATTTGATGTGTGCCAACGAGGGAACTTTCCCCGTCCACATCTCATGCGGTGTTTTCGCAACCTTCTTGGTTGGGACAAGACTTAGGATATGGGCGGCAGTCTCTAAGGCATACCCCCAGAAATGGATTGGAATTGAGGCTCGACTCATCATGGAACGAACCATGTCCAACAAGGTTCGGTTTCATCTTTCTGCAACACCATTCAGCTGAGGTGTTCTTGGAGGCGACAACTGTGAAACAATTCCACAGTCCTTGAGGTAATCGAGAAACTCGATACTAAGATACTCACCGCCTCTGTCAGATCTAAGCATCTTTATCTTTCTGCCCAATTGATTTTCTGCTTCATTATTAAACTCTTTGAACTTTTCAAAGGTGTCCGACTTATTCTTGATTAAGTAGACATATCCATATCTACTAAAATCGTCGGTAAAGGTCACATAGAACCGCGTGCCATCTTTAGTGGTTGTTCTAAAGGGACCACACACATCTGTGTGTATGATATCCAACAGACCTTCACCTTTTTCAAAGGAACCTTTGAATGGTGATTTTGTCATATTGCCAAGTAAGCAAGATTCGCATACATCATCCGACCTGAGGTCGAATGATTCCAACACTCCATCCTTTTGGAGTTGGGCGATGCGTTTCTTGTTTATATGGCCAAGGCGACAATGCCACAGACATGCCTTTTCTATACCGCTTGAAGCATCAATAGTTAAAATATTTTTACCATAATTGTCAACACACATAATAGATTCATACACTCCATCACAAGGCATATCATTAAATATAAAAACATCATTTTTGAAAACCGAAATTGAACCATTCAATTTATTAAACTCGTAATAAAAACCTTGTTTAAATAATGCATGAAACGAAATTATGTTCTTTGCCATATCAGGCGCATAGCAACAATTATGTAATTCTAATCTAACTCCACTACTCAGCATCAGTCCATAAACACCGATCTTGGTAACAGGTGACGTTCGCCTATTCCCCATGACCAGGTTCAGTCTGCCATGCTCTAGCTCCCTACTTTCCTCTAGGCCCTGCAAATCAGAACAGATATGAAAACCACATCATGTATCAAGGACCCATGTACGGGAAAAAGATGAGTTATTAGATATAGAATACGTACCTGCCTGTGACGGTTTCACTTTACCGTCCTTGACATCTTGCAGATACGTTGGGCAGCTCCTCTTCCAATGACCCTTCTGCTTGCAGTAAAAGCAGTCGGCCTCTTTGGGGTTCCGAACATGTGGAATTCCGGAAGACTTACCTTTTGGGGCACCGCTGGATGACCCGACATGTGTCTTTTCCCTCCAGTTTTGCTTAGGAGGGCCTTTCCGTTTCATTCCTTTTCCGGAGCCAATAGCCAGGACGGGCGGGTTGATAGGAGCACAGCCTTTCCCTTCATCCCGTCCTCAGCCGTACGAAGCATGCGGTGTAACTCAGCTAGATTTGCCTGGTTGTTGTTCAAATGATACGCCAGTGTGAACTGGTCATAAGAACTGGGCAAGGAGTTTAGCACTATGTCAACTGCTAAATCCTCATGGACAGGCATCTCCAGCTTTTTAAGTCTTTCCACATAACCATGCATCCTCTGCACATGTGTACAGATGGACTCGCCCTCCTTGGGCTTGCTGTTAGTGAAAGCTTTTACAACTTCACGCCTTTCGATGCGCTCTTGCTTGCGGAACCTTTCCGCGAGCTCTTTGTGCATCTCGTAAGGCCAATAGTCCTCATAGATACGCTGCAGTTCAAGGTTCATAGTAGCGATCATGATGCAAGCCACTTTGGTTGCATCATCAGAGTGTTTAGTATACGCAGCGATTTCCTCGGGAGTAGCGGTTTCAGTGTCCACATCAACAAGCTCGGTTTCTAGAACATACTATTTATGTTCAAACCTTAGAGCCATTTTGATGTTGCGGATCCGGTCATTATAGTTGGTGCCGTCCAACGTCACCTTTGTGCATAATGACAGAATCGAGGTGACATTACCGGGATTTGAGTGGGGAACGGATTGGTCAGAAGACATCTGAACAAGAAGAAGGTAGTTTTAATTAGATAGAATAATAATAATAATCATCATATTCACCCAAGAATAAATACAAGGCTAGGATCCTACAATAACAATCTACAATACCGAAAAGGGATGCCGTAATCAATATTGCAAATTTTATAAGGTAGGCGAATGACGATTCAGCCAATTCCACCGCGGAAACATAATCATATTATAATGGAATTCCTAGTTTCTTTGAGATTTACCGAACAGTTCGATAGCATGTTTTAATCTCGGGAATGCCCCGCTGTTTGTGACAGGGATACCGAGGATCACAAACCGGGTGTGAATAACCATGCAAATTACTTGGTACTCTTGAAGTCAATTGTCATCTCTAATTAACGTGCTGGTAAACCACACACGCTCCGTTAATAATGACAAAATCAAGAAACCCATTGCGACTCTTTGCGGACCCCAGTTGGCATGCCGGTAAACCACACACGCTCCACCAACGTTCCACAAAGTGCAATGTGCAAGTTCATGGATTAGCACCAATTCATGTTTTTAACCTAAAGTAACTAGATTGGGATTTGTTTAGGGTTCTAGTACTTTCAATTATAGCATTATACTTTTAAGAGGCTTAGCGGTTCTATCATACCCGTTCGGCTAACGACACTCGACTGACCAAGAGAGCGGTGGGTAAGAGTAGATACCCATTAGACTAACATTTTATAGTCAGTCACCTTATACCTTCTTTATAGGACAGTTTTGTGAATGAGGCTTACTAGCGGTAGACTAACCAATTTTCTTATACATATTAAATTAACTTTTAATTTTAAATACATATAAGATATATTTTAATCTCATTAAAATATTTTAGAATTAATTAAATTCTAATTTTCGCAAATTATACTAATTTTTTGAAAATTTTAATTAATTCTTTAAACTGATATAATTGGTCTTTTAATTAATCAATTAATTAAACTAATTAAATCTAGGTTACAGATTACTAAATTAATCAAATTAATTAATCTGTATTATCCCTATGAATCTCGAAAATTACAAGCCAAGCAATTAGGGTTCAAGTTATTTTAGTTGATCTAGTTACCAAAAATAACAACACATAATTATGGCAAGCAAATCAAGCAATCTAAGGGGACCAATAGGGCATGGCGGCTAGGGTTAGGAAACCCTAGCCAAGCCGTCGACTTCAAGGCCACCAAGGGGTGATTTTTCGCAAAAAACACCAAGGCCAAGAATCATGCAAGCAGTTCATAATCAAATCACAAGAAAACAAGTTAGCTCTGATACCACTGAAGGGTTTCTATGCAATCAATGAACACAAAAGATTCCTAAGGTTCACATGCAACCCTAATAAAGATCTATGTTTTCTTCTATGAAGATTAGAACTAAGAACTTAAAGGAAACAATTCAATTCTAAAGAACAATTAGAATACACCAACCTTTGATCTTATGATCCTTCAAGCAGCAGCAAAAGTATCCTGCCTCAAATGCAAGTCACACCCAAGCAAGGAGAAGACAATCCAGCAGAGTAAGGAAGAGAGAGAGATGGCGTGAATAATGAGGTGCCAGGGGGTTCCTTTTATAGCCTCCTAGGGTTACACCTAAAACCCTAAGGAGCCTCCAACTGGACAAGGCTTTTGACCACTTGGACCAGGCTTACCAAAACCCTAATTAGGGTTTCGCCAAAACCCTGGAGGAGCCTCCAGGGTGGCGCCATTTTGGCCCCTGGTTTTACCTGGCCAGTTATTCAACTATTGAATAAATGCCAAACCATCCCTGCACCTTTTAATTAATTAATTTAATCTCTAAATTAAATCTAATTAATTCTAGATTAAATCTCAATTAATTAATATAGTTTCTAATTAATATATTAACACTTAAATATATTAATAAACCATATATATATATATATATATATATATATATATATATATATATATATATATATATATATATATATATATATATTTCTATTGATTTATTATACAATTAATAAATCAACTATTCTCTCTACTGAACTATATATCTATCCTCCATCTATGAGGGCAACCCAAATGGACTTTGCTTTTATTTATAAGATAAATACAATTAGAAGTCATGGCTTAGACACCTAATCCAACATTTGCTTGATTGTGAAAAAGATTCTTGGCTTGGTCATTAACTTAGGTTTATATAATTAAAATATTAAGTTGAGAATAAATGAGGGAATACCCCATTATAAAGTAGATGAAATACATAATTCATACATGATTAGATTATGATTAAAGGACTGGAATGAGGGTTTTAAACGAATCAGACTAGATCTTACCTTCATATATCGCGACGCTATGACAAGCGTATCGTCATGTGAGCTATGAATGTCTCGTTGAACTTGTTATAAAAGCATTAATAGTGACGCGACTTAAGTAGGGGTCGCAACACAATGGATGAACCGAATTCTTTCTTAGCCAAATTAGGGTTAACGCATAGGAACATTAAGTCAGGATTATGATGAATATTGGAATTGATAAACACTTGACTAAAGCCTCAGTTTTGACATAATCGAGTGTAGTAATGAAAAATCATTTAGGGTTAATGGAATACAAGATTATCAATTGAGTTGTTGTTGAATAGCCCTATAAACATGACGACCTTGGACTAATACCCTCACAAGATGTCAAATTATTAGATATGACTTAATGAAAATCATATCTGAATATAGGTTTTGAAAGAAAGTGTGGCCAAATAAAGAAAAGAATATTGTTGAAGTATAGTTAGTCATTTACTCGACACAATGTGAGTCACACGAGGAATTTTTCAAATCTATATATGGTAAGAAAATTATATTTTAGATGGTATGATGTTGAATTATTTTTCATACCATGAGTTTTAGATAAAATATGATTTGGAATGATATGTTATTATTGCTATTTTCAAGCAAATGATGATTTTATGTGATTGCTGGACTTTGAAAGAAAAAGCATACCTTGTAAGTATTTTAACTATATGTATGAAGTAACAATGGTTAAGCGTATTGAAATTTAATTTCAGCACTGCATATCATAGCATATGTGTGTGATTGTTGACAAAAGAAAAGTGGTGAATCATGCATACATGAATGTGGATTGCATGAGTCGATTAGAGTTCTTAAGAAATCCCCAATGTGGGATTAGGATGATTCTACTGAATGGTACCTCATGTCGCGAAGGTAGATGTCATGTGGGCCATTGTAGACTGGTATGTTTGATCTATATTAGCTACAACGGGTTTCAAAGGGAGACTCGATCAGGTTTCAAGGAGAGACTTGAGATCCGGTATAGCACCGTATTGGCAAGGGTTACACATAGTGACTTCAGCCTTAGTAGACCTAAGATATCAAACTGTATGCTAAGCGTCACACATAATGACACAGTCTTCTTAGGCTGAGATACGGGATGGACCCGTAATGGATTGCATTGTGTGTGTGATCATGCATTCATGCGTTTGCATTGTATCACAGAGATGGATTGTTCTGAAAAGATCAATTCTAACTGTATGAAAAGATTTGTGTGTCTAAACTCATGTAGACTCATGGGACATTATGTCTTGCATACGTGTTTTTATGATGCCATATACTCTAGGTTTAGCTGTAAAGCAGTAGAGAAGGATCTACTTGAGAATGGGACTTTTGGATAGAAGAACTTAGAAAAAGTTCTACTTCTATTATGGTTTGTTGATATCAAACTTCGTAACATCCGAACAAAGTTTTTATTTAGATGAATATTTTGTAAAGAAACATAATCATTTTGTGAGTGTTTTGCAAACTGTAGTAAATATATGCTAAAGTATTGGGGTGTTATAGTTATTTTTATGTAACTTGAAACTAGGGATGAGCTTTTGACCCGAGAACTGGACCGAACCAGAACTGGAACCGAATAGGAACCGGAACCGTGTATTCGGTTCGGTTCTCGGTTCTCCATTTCCCACAAAATCGGTTCTCGGTTCTTTGGTTCTCGGTCCGGTTCGGGCTGGGTCTGGAACCGAACACATTTCTTAATAGCACACTACTTGTATAACCGAATTGGAACCGAAACCGGACCGGAACCGAACCGGTAGGAACCGGAACCGCGGTATTCGGTTCGGTCCCCGGTTCTTCGTTTCATATAAAATCGGTTCTCGGTTCTTCGGTTCCCGGTGCGGTTCGGTTCCCGGTGCGGTTCGGTTCGGGTCCGGACCGATTCTCATCCCTACTTGAAACAAATGCAAAATTAGTAAAATTTAATATAATATGATTTTTAGAATTGGATTCTGAAACTAGAAGTGACTACGTGTTTCCTATTATTAAAAATACAATTTTTCATTAAAGTTTACGACTTTTCATCAATTTATTACGGTTGTTAGTGTGAAATTTCTTTTGTTATTATTGAAATTAATTGTCAACTATAAGCTCTACTAGATCTGATCATTACTTGTTGCTTGCTAGATAAATTTATTTATTTTTGCACCAACGAATGCTGTAAAGAAATACAATATATATATATATATATTGACCCATAATTAAAGTTCAAAATTTGAAAGAAATGTTGTATTCTAGTATTTATGACAACTCAAGTAAGATGTTTTTCTTTGCATTTTCTACCAACCCAATAATTATTAGTTGTGTCATTCAACTTGTCTTTAATACTAGTAATTAATATGTCTTAACTATTAGCACTATATCCTCCCTTTTGATAGGTTGAGAACCCTACTTTCTATAGAAAATCTGTTATCATAATTTATGAAATTAGGTGTCTCTTCAACTTGGTCTTGTGCAATGCCAATGCCTAGCCTCTTGATCTATCTCATCCTAATATCTTCATTTTCTTCCATCACAAATGCTTGCTTCTTTACTCCCACATGGAAGCTCTATATTATTAACAGCACTCCTGATAATATCATTACTCATGTTAGATCAAAAGATGACGATCTTGGAAAGCATGTTGTCCCTTCAAAAGGATATTATTATTGGTCATTTTGTGATAGATTTGATCGCACCACAAGATTTAGTGCTGATTTTTGGTGGGGTCATAAATATCAGTGCTTGGAAGTGTTTGCTAAACTTGCTCGAAGGAAGTGCGATAGGTTTGGATCTGGTGTTCAATCCTGCTTTTGGCAAGTACGATCCGATGGATTTTATATATCTGCATTGAACATATCATTCCCAGATCCATTGTGGACGCTTGTTAAAACTTGGGGTTCAAATGATATTCTTTGTAATATCATATAATATCTAATAAAGTATAATGACAAATATTATGTTACCTAATCTTTATGTGTACACAAACAGTTGATGCATTTATTTACTAGAAAACGAATGCTTTTATTGCATTATATATATATATATATATATATATATATATATATATATATATATATATATATATATATATATATATATAGGATCGGGTGAGGACTCAAATTTCGGTGAGGACAAATTTGAACCTCTAATCTTGAAAAATAAGTGGCTAAGATTCAATGTGAAAAAAATGACACATCTTAAAAGTTTGGAGGAGAATATCTACTAAAGTATAATGACAAATATTATGATACATAACCTTTATGTGTACACAAACAGTTTGGAGGAGAATATCTACTAAAGTATAATGGCATGAATGAAGAAACCCACTGAGTAATGCCGAAACCAGTCTTATGTGATTGATTATCTAATAATGAGACTAAGTGACTCTACAGGAAAAGCATAGATGAATACCTGTAATATGAGTGTGAGTCGTCAGAGAGAGATATCACTCATTTTTAGTGATCATTAACTTGTTCTGCTGCCAGAACAACCAAACACCCAAGTGAAATGTGAGCTATATCTATGAGCGTTCATCTGAATCGACCTGTTAGACCACTTGTCATCATCAATAATGCTATAAAATCTTAAGAAATTTCTTTAGATACATATATGGCTACCCTTTGATAATCGAACCCGAGACTTTGATTCGGAAACAAACATTCTTCAAAATCTTTTTCAAAACATAAGATATGTAAAGCCAAGTCACAAACTTTCAAAATGATTACAAAGGTTTTATATATATATCTTATCATTGACAAAACTTTTATCTCAAATCTTCAATATTAAAACTTTTAATGTGATTATATCTGTCCTTATTTCATCAATGATCACATAGGGGGAAATTGTTGTAAAATGTTTTTGTATGTGACCATCATTGAAATAAGACGAACTGTTTTTATATTATCTGACAAATATTATAAGTCTATTTCAGGTTGCGTGGATTCGAGATTGAACGAGAAAACGAGAAAAATAAGAAAATGATTTTTAAAGCCAAAACAAAGAAAAATTCAAAAGAAAATTAAATTAAATCTATTTAAAATGAATTTTTGGAAATATATTTTCTAAATAATTTATTTTATTAGACTTAATTAATTTTATAAATTAAAAATGATTTTTCCTAATTTATTTGAATTTATTTCGGATTTTAAATCATTTAAAATCAATTTATTTAAATTAAAAACAATGGAAACAGGCCAGCCCAAACGCCAGCCCACTCCACCGGCCCAAGCCCCACGTCTGCGACCCAGATCCGGAACCCGCATCTGAAACCCGCTCCGATCCGGCTCCATCTGCACTCACAACATGACCCGCGCTTAAACCGACTCGCCGACCCGGTCCGAACCGCCTCCAAGATCCGGCGCACTCACAAGTGACACGCGGATCTTACCCGCCCATTTCCCGATCCGACCCAGTCCGACTCCGAACCGTTTATACTCACATCAGGCCCGCGCTAAAACCCGATCCGAACCCGACCACCTACCCGACCCAAAGTCCGCGTGTTTCTGATGAGAATGTTACAGTTTTGGTCCCTAAACTTCCGAAAACTTATCAAAACAACCCAAAACCCTTTAAAATTCATATATAAACCATTTCAACACCATTTCTTTCATTTTTACCACCAAAAATTCACCAAATCCTCTCCAACTTCCACCATCTTATTTCCAACTTCCAAACACTCTCCAAACCACCAAAAACACCAAGAACACACACCAAAAACACCAAGAACACCAAGAAAAACACCAAGAACACCAAGAAAAACACCAAGATCATCACCAAGATTACCAAGATCACCAAACAAGTCAAGATTACCAAGATCATCAAACAAGAACAAATAGAGACACAGTCTATTAGAAATCCAGTCCAACCCTAAGCCAGTTCAGTCAATTTATTTGACGAACCTACTTGATAGACCAGTCGTTCCACAGTCCTGTTGTAAACCAGTTCAGTCAATCTATTGACGAACCTACTTGATATATATATATATATATTTATATAATTATAGTCATTTACATTATTTATCGTTTTATGTCTTTTAATTATAGTCATTTATATTATTTATCGCTTTAAGTCATTTAATTACTGCAATTTATATTATTTATATATCTTTCACACAGTAAACGGTGCAAACCTTTATTTGTGGCGATCAGATTATATATTTTTATTCTGCAACTCTTATTATTTATTCCGCATTTATCTTTAATATATATATATATTTGTCACACAATAAACGGTGCAAACCTTTATTTGTGGTGATCATATTTCATATTTTCAACAATTGGTATCAGAGCTTGTGTGATTTATATTGAAATTTTCGTTGAAAAACTTTTGGTTAGCGTTTATATAAACCTTCCATAAGCGTTTCTTTGAATATTTCATTTTAATATCACTTGTTAAAAAATCCTTCTTTTTAAATTAAAATTAAAAATCTTAAAAACATGTCTTCTGCTAATTACTCCAACATGAACTCAGTTTCTATTGCTAACAGTTTAGGATCTGGTTCACGGGCACCCATACTTATTCCCGAAGAGTATAATTCGTGGGTTGGCCGTATGAATCTTCATCTTAACTCCATAAGTGAAAATGTTTGGAAATGTGTAGAAGGAACATATATTGCTTCAGAGGATTTGTCTACCCTTGCTACAACTCAAGCAACTCGTGTTGAAACCGAGAAAAGGTTGAATCTCCAAGCCAAAAAGGAGCTTGTGTCCGGAATTCCCCACAGTATTTTAAGTCAAATGGATGACATAATACTGTTGACTGCGAATCAAATTTGGGAAAACTTAAAAAACCGTTTTTGTGGAAATCAAAGAATTATTGGAAATAAAAGAACATCTGTTTTAAATGAATTCGATAATTTCAAGATGCTTTCATCAGAAACCATCCATGATGCACATGATAGGTTCAATTTTATCATGGTAAAATTGAATAACTTGGGCATCAAAAAGACACAGCACGAGATCAATCTCAAATTTCTAAACAATCTTTACGAAAGCTGGAAGATGGTTAAACTCATCATTCAGGGAAATCCTGCCATTCATACGGAAACTCTATACAATTTGTACGGAGAACTTCAATCGTATGAATCCTCGATTGACCCACCAACCTCTACAGCTTTTGGAGGACCACTTGCTCTCGTTTCCACATCAAACCAAAACCAAACACTTTTTCATGAACAAAACCCCAATCATTTTAATCAAACATCTTTTCAAAATCAATCATTTTTGAACAATTCTTTTGATCAAACTGATTTAAATGATGAAGCAGACTACCAACAATTGTGTGCTTTGGTTGCAAATACAAATCTCCAAAGATTTATTCCAAATTACGGTCAATCGAATTTTAAACCAAATTTTCAAAACCGACCACAATTTGGACAAAATAATTCTGGATTTCAACCAAGACCACAATTTGGTCAAAACAACCAAGGTTTTCAACCAAAACCTCATTTTGGACAAAATTCGCAAAGACCCTCTTTCCAAAATAACTTAAACCAGGGATTTCAAAACAATCCCAACTCAAATCATCAAAACAATAACCAAAACAACGGTCTTCAAAACCAAAACCGGGGATTCCAAAATCAAGGATACAATAATCAAAATAATGGTTTTTCAAACAACCAAAATCTTGGATTCCAACAAAACTCCTCCCAATCTTCCCAACAAATCCAAACTCAAGCACCGGAACGACTTCCAATCAAAAGTCAAAAGGAAGAAAGTGATGAAGAAGTGATTATCTGTCACAATTGCAAAGGAACTAATCACTACGCAAGAGAGTGCCGAGCCAAAAACAAGACAAAAATCAAAGACTCGGCATACTACGCTCAAAAAGCCGATGAGTTAAAGAAAAAGGAAAACCAAGAAAACCAAAGAGCTTTGATGGCAATCCACGAACCAAATGTGGAATACTGGCCAACCTCTGAAGACGAAGCCGACAATGAACCGACACAATCCAACTTCTGCTTCGTAGTTGGTACAACTTCAAGAGCTCCAAATGTCATAGAACAGGTATGGATTATGATCTCTGAACTCGGTTTTTCTAAAATAATTTTTGAGTCCCATATATCCAAAATTGAGAAAAGTTTAGAAGCTGATCTCAAGAAATACCATGACACAGTGGTTAATTCTGAAATCTTCAAATGTGAGTTACAAACTCTACAACTCAAATTTGCAGAATTAACCAGAACAAGGACCAAATTGGAAAGAGACGTTGAAAGAAAATCAGAAGATTACAATCACGTCTTTGAACAATTAAATCAATCTCTAATTCAGAAAAAGGAATTGGAATTAAAAAATCAATCAGTTATTTCTTCTGAAACAAAAGATGTTTTAGAAATGGAAATCATTCAGTTGACACAAAACTTTCAAGAGTCAACTGAAAAACACAAAATCTTAAATGAAAAACTGACTGATTCTTTAAACCAAATCACTTTTCTTGAATCTGAAAACAAAAGATTGATACAGAATGTGGAATCTATCAAAATTGCCAGAAAACTCAGCGATGAGATATTCACCAAGGCAAACACCTTGGGTACTGGAAAATTTGATACGAGTTACAGACCAGGAATTGGTAGAGAAACCTTTGAAAAAGAACTAGAAAATCAAGAAAACATGATAATTTGTGAAAACTCTGAATCAACTCTACCAGATCTTTTCACATCTGTTAATGAGGAAGATTCAGATGACGAAACAGTTATAAACTGTAGCCCAGATGATACTGATTTCAATGTTTCCAAATCAAACTCTGCTAGTTCTTCAAATCAACAAATCAAAAATACCAATGAAGCAATCAAAACCCCACTTAACAAACCAAAAGTTTTTGAAAACAAACAAAAGAAACCTCTTCAACCTAACGTCATACCTCAAAAACAAGTTTCCAATCCAAAACATTTTCAAAAACATTATGAAAACCGCTTTCTTGATATCACCTTTAACCGTTCAAATAACTTTCAAAAACATTCAAATCAGAAAGTTCTAAACAATCATAATCAAAAAGCTTTTCAAAACCGCCTGTCTCATCCTACACAAGAAAACTTTTCAAATCAATTCTCAAATCTAGGATATCTTTCATCGAATCACAGATCTTATCAACTCACAGGTTATCAAAAACAAATCATATTTTGGGAAAACTTGATAAATCAAATCAAACCTCAACCATTCTATCCCAATAAACCAAAGTCATTGAACAACAAACCCAAAATAGCAAAAGCTAACAAATCAGGACCCATTCAAATCTGGGTACCTAAAATTTCTGTCTAATTGCAGGGATCTAATGCTGGAGAACCCAAGGATGATACATGGTACATTGATAGTGGCTGCTCCAAGCATATGACAGGAAACAGAAACTACCTTCGTGACTTCAGACCCACCCAAACCAATCAAGACGTTACCTTTGGCAACAACATGACGGCGAAAATCAAAGGTTATGGAAACATAACTAATGGTAACTTCACCATAAAGAAAGTTGCTTATGTTGATGACCTGAAACACAACCTCATCAGTGTTTCTCAACTCTGCGATAACGATCTTGATGTCCTATTTACCAAACAAAGAAGCTTGATCATGGACGCCAACTCCAAAGAAATCATTGTTGATTCACACCGTGCCGGAAATATGTATCCACTAGACATGGATCTTATTTATGGTAAACCCGATATTTGTCTGCTATCCAAAGCCCCAGCAGATATTAGTTGGTTATGGCACCGCCGCCTTTCCCATCTAAATTTCGGGTACATCAACAAATTGATCGGCGATGATCTAGTTCGAGGACTGCCACTTCTGAAGCTCGACAATGAAACTCTTTGTGCCGCTTGTGAAAAGGGAAAACTTTCCAAATCCTCTCACAAAAGCATTACAGAATCTAGTGTATCCGAACCACTAGAATTGCTGCACATAGATCTCTGTGGCCCCGCCAAAATCCAAACAATACAAGGGAAGAAGTATGTCCTTGTCATAGTTGATGGCTTCACTCGATTTACATGGGTCTTTTTCTTAAGACTAAAATCAGAAGCACCAGAAGAGATGATCAACTTTATAAAACAGATCGAACTAAAGCTCAAACGACCAGTTCGAAGAATCCGAAGTGATAATGGTTTAGAGTTCAAAAACATAACTCTAGACTCATTTCTCAAAAACAAAGGCATCGAACACAACTTCTCAGCCCCTTACACTCCTCAACAAAACGGCGTTGTTGAAAGAAGGAACCGAACTCTGTGCGAAGCTGCAAGATCAATGCTCATCTTTGCTGATCTGCCACAATACTTCTGGGCAGAAGCAATTGCCACAGCTTGCTACACACAAAATCGCTCCTTAATTCACAAAAATCTTCATAAAACACCATATGAAGTCATTAACAACCGAAAACCAAATATCAAATTTTTTCATATTTTTGGTTGTCGATGCTTCATAAAGAATAATAAAGACCACCTTTCAAAATTTGAATCAAGGTCGGACGAAGGAATTTTCCTTGGTTACTCATTTTCTTCAGCTGCTTATCGAGTACTGAACAAACGTACAAGAGTAATTGAAGAAAGTACCGATGTCCACTTCGATGAATTTTATGTCAGAAAATTGGATCGTGAACATTTTGGTTCACAAATGATAGATAATATTTTTCAAAATCCAATTCCACAAACACCATCTCCTGACATAGACATTGAAGTTGATATTGATTTACTTTTTGAACAACCTAAAACTGCTTATAATTCTGAAATTCTAACTACTCAAATTGATCCAACAGGAACACCCACTGAAGGAACTCCACAAAGAAATAGAAATGTTGCAGATCAAGTTGAGGGGGAACCACAAACACATACTTCCTCATTAGAACAAACACCAAATCCTCCTTTAACCACCCCAAATTTAACCACCCCAGATTTTACCACTCCATCCCCAAATATCCAAAACAATCATGATGCAACATTTATGGGGGAACCTTCAAACCTCTTCCAAGAAGAAACTACTGGAGAAGAACAATGGGATACTGAAAATCCTATTATTACAACGGAAGAAAAACGTTTAATAAAATGGACCAGAAACCATCCCACTGACCAAATAATCGGAGATCCCAATTCAGGCATCCAAACTAGAGCCGCAACTGCCAATGATTGCTTATTTGGAGCCTTCCTATCCATGACTGAACCCAAAACCATACATACTGCTCTCAAAGACCCAGACTGGGTAAAAGCTATGCAAGAAGAGCTAGCTGAATTCGAAAGAAATGACGTATGGAATCTTGTTCCTACACCACCCGATGTTACTATCATAGGTTCAAGATGGGTATTCAGAAACAAGACTGACGATCAAGGAGTCGTGTGTCGAAACAAGGCACGTCTCGTAGTCAAAGGCTATTCACAACAAGAAGGAATAGACTACGATGAAACATATGCTCCAGTCGCCAGAATAGAAGCTATCCGCATCTTTCTCGCATATGCTGCACATAAGAACTTTAAAGTTTTTCAAATGGATGTTAAATGTGCATTCCTACATGGAGAGTTAGATCGTGAAGTATACATCCAACAACCACCAGGCTTTGAAGATCCCAACTTTCCTCATCACAGCTTCAAATTGCAGAAAGCCGTCTATGGCTTAAAACAAGCACCCCGTGCCTGGTATGCCACCTTGTCAACATTCCTCGAAGAATCAGGTTTCAAAAGGGGTTCAATCGATCAAACCCTCTTTCGAAAAATCTATAATAAACATCTCTTAATCGTACAAATATATGTTGATGACATTATTTTCGGTTCTACTGATGAATCTTTGAGTGTTAAGTTTGCAGATCTAATGAAGAGCAAATTTGAAATGAGCATGATTGGGGAGATGACTACTTTTCTTGGACTTCAAATCAAACAGTCAACTGATGGAATTTTCATCAACCAAGAGAATTATGTCAAAAACCTACTCACTCGATTTTCAATGGACAAATCCAATACCGCAAAAACACCAATGGCTTTTGGATACAAAATTGATGCAGACTTAAATGGAAAACCCGTTGACCAGAAAAAATATCGTGGAATGATCGGATCACTATTATACCTCACTGCCAGCAGACCTGACATTATGTTTTCTACTTGTGTCTGTGCCAGATACCAAGCAAATCCAATGGAATCCCATGTCATTGCTGTGAAACGCATCTTCAAATACCTAAAAGGCACTCCCAAACTTGGCCTTTGGTATCCAGCTAAATCCGATTTTCAGCTGAACGCTTTCACCGACTCAGACTATGGAGGATGCAAGCTAGATAGGAAAAGTACATCTGGTAGCTGTCAATTCCTAGGAGGTCGACTAGTGAGTTGGTCTTCAAAGAAACAGAGTTGTGTATCCACATCAACAGCAGAAGCTGAATACGTCGCTGCCGCCAGCTGTTGTTCACAAGTCATATGGATGCAAACTCAACTGCGTGACTATGGCTTCAGAGTTTCACAAATTCCCATATTTTGTGACTCAACCAGTGCAATAGCCATTTCTCACAATCCCGTTCACCATTCCATGACAAAGCACATCGATATTCGATATCACTTCATTAAAGACAACATTCAAAAGGGTCATATCGAATTACACTTCATAAACACCGAAGATCAAATTGCCGATGTCTTCACTAAGGCTCTCGATGAAACAAAGTTTCTATACTTCCTAGGCCGTCTAGGAATGTTAAATCCAGATATCATCCATCCTTAAACTTTTACTTTTTGTTTGTACAAACGTGTGTTTACTTTAATTCAAAAAGAAAAACAAAAAAATTACAAAACATCAAAAGACAAAAAGATTTTAGATTTTTATAATTTTCATATCTTTCCTTAAAAAACCAAAATTTCCAAAAAAACATTCAAATAACCAAAATTACCAAAAACATTCAGAAAAACAAATTTTCAAAAATACAATAAAAGACTTGCCATAATAAGCTTTTATAGAACCTTGTGATTAATCGTCTATTGACTTAATTTTTCAGATGCTTATGCTCGATGAAGATTTTAAGTCATATTGATTCTCAATTGGAGTGAAGGTTCAAATCTCCTACTTTTCATAATGTATATAACTTTATTTCCTTCGATTTTATTTCATTATTGACGATTTTAAACAATCAAGGGACATAAGGTTAGGAGGTTCAGATGAAAACAAAAACCCATGTGAGAATTTGTGCCTCGTCGATCTAAATCATTGTGAAATTCATTTCTTGTGAGCTTAGGTGTGTCTCTATTGCTTTTAAGGTATATCCGATTATACCTTGTCACGGTCTCATTTTTGCTTAGATATCAAAATGACCAGGGACGATACTTTCATTTCTTACATACTAGACAAAGTGTCTTTTATGCCACCTATCCCTACCTAGATAAAAGCCAACCAAAAATGAAGACGACATCAAAATGGAAAGACTCTAAACGAAGATATATCTTTACAAGAAAACCAAAGGAGAAACAAAGATCTATCAACATCCAATCCTCAAAGACGAATCAACAAGAAAGTCAAATCACTCACCGAAGAAATACCAAGTTAAACAAACTTTCAATCAAATGGTTATTTCAAAACAAACATAATCAAATCCCGCAATTTGTTTTTAACCGTTTTTCAGAAAAGAAAACATCTCACTCACTCAAGACAGATACTCTTACAAAAACAAAAACAAAAAATTTTGTAGCAACTTCTCAATGATAAAGCAAAATATCTTTTTACAATAAATCGATATTGATCAACAAACAGGATACCATCAAAGAAGAAACTGCAACAACAATGGATTTCCCGGGATACTGTAGCCTTCATCACTGAAGTTTCTTAGTTGCAAACTGCACTATGAAAATTGTTAAACCCCTCTACATGTATTTCCCGACGGAGAGAGAGTGAACGTTAATGGCATGAATGAAGAAACCCACTGAGTAATGCCGAAACCAGTCTTATGTGATTGATTATCTAATAATGAGACTAAGTGACTCTACAGGAAAAGCATAGATGAATACCTGTAATATGAGTGTGAGTCGTCAGAGAGAGATATCACTCATTTTTAGTGATCATTAACTTGTTCTGCTGCCAGAACAACCAAACACCCAAGTGAAATGTGAGCTATATCTATGAGCGTTCATCTGAATCGACCTGTTAGACCACTTGTCATCATCAATAATGCTATAAAATCTTAAGAAATTTCTTTAGATACATATATGGCTACCCTTTGATAATCGAACCCGAGACTTTGATTCGGAAACAAACATTCTTCAAAATCTTTTTCAAAACATAAGATATGTAAAGCCAAGTCACAAACTTTCAAAATGATTACAAAGGTTTTATATATATATATCTTATCATTGACAAAACTTTTATCTCAAATCTTCAATATTAAAACTTTTAATGTGATTATATCTGTCCTTATTTCATCAATGATCACATAGGGGGAAATTGTTGTAAAATGTTTTTGTATGTGACCATCATTGAAATAAGACGAACTGTTTTTATATTATCTGACAAATATTATAAGTCTATTTCAGGTTGCGTGGATTCGAGATTGAACGAGAAAACGAGAAAAATAAGAAAATGATTTTTAAAGCCAAAACAAAGAAAAATTCAAAAGAAAATTAAATTAAATCTATTTAAAATGAATTTTTGGAAATATATTTTCTAAATAATTTATTTTATTAGACTTAATTAATTTTATAAATTAAAAATGATTTTTCCTAATTTATTTGAATTTATTTCGGATTTTAAATCATTTAAAATCAATTTATTTAAATTAAAAACAATGGAAACAGGCCAGCCCAAACGCCAGCCCACTCCACCGGCCCAAGCCCCACGTCTGCGACCCAGATCCGGAACCCGCATCTGAAACCCGCTCCGATCCGGCTCCATCTGCACTCACAACATGACCCGCGCTTAAACCGACTCGCCGACCCGGTCCGAACCGCCTCCAAGATCCGGCGCACTCACAAGTGACACGCGGATCTTACCCGCCCATTTCCCGATCCGACCCAGTCCGACTCCGAACCGTTTATACTCACATCAGGCCCGCGCTAAAACCCGATCCGAACCCGACCACCTACCCGACCCAAAGTCCGCGTGTTTCTGATGAGAATGTTACAGTTTTGGTCCCTAAACTTCCGAAAACTTATCAAAACAACCCAAAACCCTTTAAAATTCATATATAAACCATTTCAACACCATTTCTTTCATTTTTACCACCAAAAATTCACCAAATCCTCTCCAACTTCCACCATCTTATTTCCAACTTCCAAACACTCTCCAAACCACCAAAAACACCAAGAACACACACCAAAAACACCAAGAACACCAAGAAAAACACCAAGAACACCAAGAAAAACACCAAGATCATCACCAAGATTACCAAGATCACCAAACAAGTCAAGATTACCAAGATCATCAAACAAGAACAAATAGAGACACAGTCTATTAGAAATCCAGTCCAACCCTAAGCCAGTTCAGTCAATTTATTTGACGAACCTACTTGATAGACCAGTCGTTCCACAGTCCTGTTGTAAACCAGTTCAGTCAATCTATTGACGAACCTACTTGATATATATATATATATTTATATAATTATAGTCATTTACATTATTTATCGTTTTATGTCTTTTAATTATAGTCATTTATATTATTTATCGCTTTAAGTCATTTAATTACTGCAATTTATATTATTTATATATCTTTCACACAGTAAACGGTGCAAACCTTTATTTGTGGCGATCAGATTATATATTTTTATTCTGCAACTCTTATTATTTATTCCGCATTTATCTTTAATATATATATATTTGTCACACAATAAACGGTGCAAACCTTTATTTGTGGTGATCATATTTCATATTTTCAACAATATATATATATATATATATATATATATATATATATATATATATATATATATATATATATATATATATATATATATATATATATATATATATATATATATATATATATATGATCGGGTGAGGATTCAAATTTCGGTGAGGAGAAATTTGAACCTCTAATCTTGAAAAATGAGTGGCTAAGATTTAATGTGAAAAAATGGACACATCTTTAAAGTTTGGGAGACTAGTTGTCTAAAAACTAAAACTAATGAGTGGATATGACAAATTAAGAATTGTAATATGATAATCTGGATGAGCGCCCCACCCTATAGCGACATTTGTCAGCATGCAGTTTGGTGAGTTTTTTATTCTCCACTTTGTTTTTTTGGGCCATAACATTTTTTTCTTTGTAAAAAATAATTCCAAAAAAAAACCAAAGGTCTTAAATTATAATTCTCTACAAAACAAGCACCATCATGAAATTTTGAAAAAAAATATTATTTTTTATTTTTTGTTTTTATAAAAAATAAAAAAATAATAAAAATTCTCCAAAAATTATGAAAATTTAAAGGATCATTCTAGACATTATATTAGTAAGTTTGTAAAAAAAATTTCAAATAAGGTTTTTAAGTGGTAATTTATTATTTTAAGTAAATAACCCTTACCAAGTTAGCAAAAAATGTCTATGATCCAAAAATATTAAGAAACACATTATTTTTTATGATTCAAACTGTTATAAACTAATTTTTTATGAATCAAAACTTATTATAATCCAAAAATGTTATGAATCAAACTTATTATGACTCAAAAAATGATAAGAACTGCGAGGAGAATTCTCCACCACCATTTTGTCAATGACACAAACGTAAAACCCAATACTTAGACGTGACGCGTTCGCATGCGGCGCACGTTCGTGGAACATAATATGGACTCGAGGATTTTAATCACGTGCGGCGAACGTCCATTGATTACTTAAGTTATTGTTAAACTTACGTACGTGGTTTTCTTTATAATTTCACTGTTTATATTTTTTTTAGTTTTTATAAAAAATTTACTTATTAAAATGTAATTAGTCATTAATTACTTAAGTTATTGTTAAACCTACGTGACCACGTAGTGTTAAAACATCAATAAAAATGAATTGAGTTTTGTGCTAAGAGGATATACTATAACGAATACATATCCAACAACTTATTTTATACATCATGATTTCTTACCATTGAATCTTTATGTTCATTAATTGTATAAAGTATTATATACATGATCTATTTGTACATGAAACCGTCTTTTTAAATAGATTTATTGTGTTTGAGTATGTTAAAACGATTTAATGAGTTTAAGCATAACCATTGCATTCATTTAGGATATGATATGTCTTAAGTGAAACCCCGAGCACTAAAGAGTTGAACTAATGAGTTGTGTGTCATTAAATTCTCATGCAAGTGAGATATGATTCGTTAGGGATTAGCCTTACAAACCCATCCTTGGTCTCATGTGCTGTGGTCACATGTTACCAAAAGACGACTTATTTATGAAACATTTAAACAAATCTAATGAAAGATATTAGAAGTTTTCATTTAATCTTTGAAAGAAATCTTAAATGGGGTTTTTGGTGTGATACTACTACCTTGTCTATGCTTCCGTTATCATCATGTCCCTTACGAGTAAGGTACTATGAGAGGAGATATAGGAGCATATGCATTTGCTTTAGTTACATGTTTCAATATTGTTATATTATATTCATGTATTGGGACGCTTTCATCTATTATACCACTCGTCCCTATATTTTGGGTGAAATAAAAGAGATTGATGTTTTAAAACATGTTTTTGGAGTTTTGAATTTGAGATTAGAGCTTTACCATTCTCAAGACCCTCAAAGAGTTGACTTTCGGGAGTACTCACTAGATGAACATATGAAAAAAGCGGGTGGGGGTGGATGGTGGCAGTGGTTGGAGATGGATGATGGTGGTGGGAGATGGATGGTGGGGTTCATGAGTTTTTTATTACATATCGCTTCACAATCCGAAAAATAACTTATTTGACACAATATGAAAGTTTAAGGATGTACACTATCGGAAAATACGATGATGGACAAACAAGGACAAATATGGTAGTCGGTTGGTATGTCATTTAACCCTAATTTATTTTGTCTTGGGAGATGGACGAAGGATAGTTGATTGAATGGTAATTAAAATCTCTTGTCTTTTCTCTTCTTATTTTTTAATTTCTACCTGTAACGTCTCTGTTTTTATAGTTTTTTTTTTGGGAAAACCATGGAAAAACCCTACCTATTATCTAACAATTTCTGAAAAAATCCTTTTATTATTTTTGAGTACGTTAAAACTCTTGTAATATTAACATTTCTTAAGTTAAGGGTACGTATCCGGTTGCCCCTTCTGAGCCGGTAACGTACCGTATATTGCATATAAAAGATGACATGTAACCTGATGTGGTAACTGGTAGGGAAGAATTAGGTTTATAATCAAGTGTTCGTATCCATGAAGGCGAAACCCACGGCTTCCTTCAACCACGCGCTCTCTCTCTCTCTCTCTCTCTCTCTCTCTCTCTCTCTCTCTCTCTCTCTCTCTCTCTCGTTACGAACTGATGTGTTGATCGTATGGAGCTTCTTCTTCAATTTCAAACCCAAGAGAAACTCGAGAAGAAATTACCGAGTGAACCTATCCCGTCAAATAGAAATTATCGAAGATGATTCTCTCTCAACTTCGATTCTTTAACCCTGACCTTATTTCACCTTAGTTACCCCGATTTATTTAACTGATTCTTTAACCCTAACTTTTTCCCACTTGCATGTTCGACATTCATGTCTGATGGAGAATGTCGACTCCACTTACATCACACGTAAGCTCGTAACCACCAACAATCTAAGGTTACCTGATATTAGATCGATTTTAGTGGGTAATCATTAAATAAGTGGTTTAAATAAGAGAAATCAAGAATAAAAGGGTTTTAACGTACTCAAAAATAATAAAAGGGTTTTTTAAGGAATTGTTAGATAATAGGTAGGATTTTTCCATGATTTTCCCTTTTTTTTTTTCAAAAATTTTGTGCAAAAAACTATCAAACATGGTTTAAAATGTTTTCCTAAAACTAGTGTTGTGATTCTTTGAAACACTTTTAATTTTAAATAACCTTAAAATTTTGAAAAACATTCTCTAGCAAAAATAATAAATTCAATAAAACTAATTAAGCATAATTTTTTTGTACCATGGAAGCGGCATTCTAAAAACCATGATATGATATAAACTTGAATTATAAGTTAGATGTTTAGTTGTGGTACAACTGCATTGCTGTATGTGGTGCAATAAACACAATGCATGAATATCCGTTGTGTTCTACATAAGATCTACATTGCTCGATGGAAGGTCTACGGTGCCTGAGTAAATGTCAGCGGTGCTAGGGTAGACCAATTGATGACGTGTTGAAGGCCCACAAGTAGTTTTAAGCTCTGTTGCAAAACTCGGCCGACTCGGCCGAGTACTCGGGCTCGGCTAGGTACCTTGGCGATTTTTCAAGAATCGGTCTAATAAATCGGATTATCTATTACTCGGAATTCCTCGGAAATTCCTCGGATTTCATCGGAATTCCTCGGAAATTCCTCGGATTTCCTCAGAAATTCCTTGGTCAAACCTTATACTCGATTTGTAGACCCATAAATTAATTGATATTCATCTATTTTGTTATAAATCTAATGAACTTATAATATTTTTCATATATATAATTTACCCAAAATTAATTTCTTTATAATTTACGTTATCCGAGTACTCGTCCGAGTACTCCCCGCCTAGTTGAGTAATCGCTACTCGCTAGTCCACCGACCTGGGAGCGCCTAACGTCTTTAGCAACACTGGTTTTAAGTCAATGTTTGCTTGTAAATATATATTATTGTACCTCTTGTAACTTTACGCCAAAAGCATGTGCGTGACGACTGTATTTATACACGTCTAATAAAAATCTCTCTATAGTTGTTCGGTCAATCAATTTGATCGTGTGAACCACGTTAATACATTGTGTTTTTAGTTTTTCTTCCCATCTTTATTGTAGTGTTATTTACCGATTCTTGATCCTAACACGATTACATAGATTTTTGTGAATATGTACATCGAGCATGTCAAAAGCTTAGCTCCGCATCCTTGCCCCTATCGAGATTACGACACTTGAAACTATCTTTTGTCCGAACCACTTGAGTTTTCCCTCTTCATCTTGGGATACATGTAACACAAGTGCAAGTTTACATTTAACGAGTTCGTAAGTTTGACGCATTCAAATCAATATAAGCACTTTCGATAAATCATTACTCTGTAATAAAATTAATAAATATCACACGCTATGGCTAGTCCCAAAAGTACTTTTTTATTTTTGAACGGGTGGATGCTAGTTCCAAAAGTACTACCATAAACATGTTTGAATGCTAGTTCCAAATGCAGCATCGTATAGATTTTATCATCTCATCTCATCTCATGTGTCATGACACATCTTCCAGTGTCATTATATAAGACATGTAAGAGTGACCCATTTTACCAGAGTTTTTGACCAAAATGGTGTTTTTGGAAAAAATATTTACCAAATAGGTATTGTTTTCAAAATATTTACCAAATAGGTGTATCTTTGTCAAAAAAAAAAAGTGATTTTAATAAAGTTTATATTTTTCTAATTACACTATTTTGGTGTTTTTTTAAAATATATTTGATATTTAAAAATTTTACAATAAAGAATTTCAATATATATAAATTTTCATCAACGGTACTCTCGAATCATTGGTTTATATATTTATATGACTACTTCGAACGGCATGTGTATTACTATAACTTCAAAAAGTATATAAAATTAATTGTTTATATTTTCTTAACTTAATTGAATAATATTTATTCTCCATAATTGGGCAATAAAATGTAATTTGCCATGCACTTTGAGCCAAACACCTCTGTATTTGACTTATTAAAATCTAAGACATCAAACAACAAGATAAATGGATTTATATCCAACACCAACGCTTCTGTAATCAAGGCTACCAATAGCCATAGAATTTGTCTTTTTTATGTTTGGAACTTTTTCTATCGCAACGCATCCTCTTCTTGTACAACGTAAATGGCTGATTCGATAATTTGCCCAGCATGGATGGAGGTGGAGTGCCGGCATCGGTTTGGCCGGAGATGACTGATTCGATCGTTTGGCCGGAGAAGAGTTGTGTCGTTGGAGCGTGATTAGGGCGAATTTCTCTTAATCGACGTAAATTTTAGAAGCAAATGTTAAATCACCATTTTTGGTAAATATTTTGAAAACAACACCATTTTTGTGAATATTTTTTTTTCAAAAACACTATTTTGGTAAAAAAGTCAATCTTACCATAAGAATGAGGACCAAATAACGTAGATTAGGCTCTGGGGTATGCCGCACGCGGCCCCCCCTGCGTCCTCCACGTCAGCGACGAAGACGCGGCAAACACCGCGCCCCCCACGCGTCCTCGACCATTTGCGTCCCGACGTCGTCATCCGGCGAACGTTTGAAGACGGCCAAAATTCAAACTTTATAGCCGTTGTTAGCCGTTGGAAATAAAAAAAAAATTTAAATTTTTTTTACATATTATAAATACATACCACACACAACTTATATTTTACACACACACAAACACAAATTTCTCTCTCAATTTTACTAACCATTTCAAGATGGAGAACGATCCGAACACACCTCCGTCAAATCGGAACACGCCCCGCGGCGAATTCAACTACAACTTTTCCACGAATTGCACATTTACGAATATGCTTACGGGTTCGTCGCAACAACCGCAATACCCGTATCCATATCCACCACCGAACCAATATCAATACCCGCCACAACCTTACCCGTACGCACCCTTCCAACAACCGTTTCTATCACAATCGTCACCGCTTCCATCACCACCGCCACAAGCATCACCCGAAGAGGTCGTGATGGAAACACAAGCCCCCACGTCTTCCTCCAAAAAGAAAAAGAAAAATAATAGACAAAAGAACAAAACGCGAAACGCGCAAGAGGCGAAGGTTCCGTGGACGACCGACGAAGAGGTTCAAGTGGTTCGATCGTGGCTCGCTATTTCCATGGATTCGCAAAAAGGAAATAGCCAAAGTTCCACATCGTTGTGGGAACGCATTTTAGACCACTACCACGCGGCGATGGATCGTGGGGTGTACCGAAACAACGACGGTATTAACGGGAAGTTTCAGAAACTTCGTATCGAGTGCACCAAGTTCAACGGCATTTACAACAACTTGGTGAACATGCGACGAAGTGGCGAAAACGAATTCGGGATTTTCACAACGGCTATGGAACAATATGAGCGAGTTGTCGGGAAACCGTTTAAGCATATGCGAAGTTGGGAGTTGATGCGTACCGGTCCTAAATGGCTACTAATTCCCGATTCGGCTCACTCGAGCATGGGTTCCAAACGTGGGAGGATCCCGGATGACGATATTTCGGATGCTCGAGACCCGATCGACCTCGACGACGACACCGAACCACAAACCGAGATGCCTCCGCCTCGACGCCCCATCGGCCGCGACCGAGCGAAAAGAGCAAGCCGAGATGCCTCCGGCTCGTCTTCGAAAGACGATGTCGAGGAAAAGGTCGACCGGCTCGTTGAACAATTCTACCGCCACAACGAAATTGCGGAATCGCGGTTGGATTACGTGTTGTTTAGCCGATCCGGGACCGAAGAGGACCTCGAGGCGATCCGATTGATGACGGAACAACGACGCAAGAAATATTTTAATAAGTAGTTTTTTTTAAAAAAAAATTAGGAGTTGTCGTTTTTATGTTTTTTTTCGTGCAATGTCGTTTTTATTTTTATTTTTATGTAATATCTTTTATTTAATTTTAAATGTTTGGTTTTAATTAATTTTTAATGTTTGGTTTTAATTAAAAAAACGTAAAATATAAATGTGACGTGGAAATTAAAATGGTAGTCATGGGAGTCTTGCACACCCCTAGTGGGTGTCTTGGAAGTCTTTGTGACGTGGCGATGACATGTAGGTTGTCATGGGTGTCTTGCACACCCTTCAGCCTTAGCGAACACGTTACACGCCTTTCCTTGTGGTAGATTGAGATTCGACCTACCTTTTTCCGTCCATTTAACCACATAAAGTGTGTGTACAAAGATAAATTGATGATCATTCAGGCATGTTTTATGATTTATAAATCACAACTTTGCTTAAATAAATCATGCAACATGTTTTTCCAAGTATACCACATACTCTTCGTTCATAGACATCATATTTGCAATATCAAGTATAAATCTCATTACTATCCGCTATTATGTGCATAAAATACTCATTTTGATATGTATCTAGTTTTATAAAACATCATAAAACACCTTCCAAAGTTGTGCAATTTAAATAAACTTATTCAGACAATCTCAAAATTTTAAACGTCTAACAAACCCGGAGTTGAGCAATTTAAATAAACTTATTTTGGACAATCTCAACTTTTATTTTAAACGTCCCACTAACCCGGAGTTTGGTGACTAACTAAATGTAAATATAAATCATATATAATACACACCAACCAATATCTATTTGAAAAGATTTCTGTAAATTGCTACGAGAGACACTGACACACGGTCTATCAAAATGTATAAAAAAAAAAATCCTAAATTGAATATATAAAAACAAATGAAATTTTACATTAAACTGCTCTTCTTGTTCCCGACAAGTTATAATATTCTACATTCAGCTTCCGTTGATAATTAATTCCATATTCTCATTTTTCTCTAAGCAGCTTCAGCGTCCATGCATTGGTACTTGTACTCAATGCATTAAGCATAGTATATATTATAGTAAAGCTCACTTTCGTGATATTGGAATACTTTTTATATTTACAAACGTGAAAAGTTTGAGCCGATGGGGAAATAAGCAACCGGAATTGCTGCACTTTTTCTGGTCTTCCCCTTTGCTTCGTGGTCGCCATTAATGTTCTCAACTTTTCTCGATGTAACATTTTTTTCATCTCCTTCGTCCACCACCTTGTTTGCACCCGAAAAACAACCAAAGAAACCTGACATAATAGGCATCTTTAGTACTTTATTAAAGAAAATGAAGAAATGGAGACTTTCTTTTAAAATTTGTCTGTGCAAAAAGATTTCTTGAAGCGTGTTCTTTAATATTATGACTGATACCTTAAATCTGCAATATTTATACACCAAAAAGAATCAGTTTCTTGGGAATTTCCAAGTAATATCTTGGCGTGTGGAGGAGGATAATGGAAACATGTAATAAAATGCATGTCTTTTACTATTTAAGAAAATTGTCTTTGTCACTCAAACATATTGTACGCAAATCACTTTCTAAGCCTTGGCCGGCAAGGAAAAATAATGGGCTCAATTTAATAAATGTTTACGCGCGTTGCAGCGGGATTCTTAGAAAGGATTATATAAAAAATAACAATATAATTAATTTAAATACTTATGTTATATTTACCTCAATATAGAAGATTTTGATGGAATAATTGTCATTTAATAGTGTTATTTCCCAAAACAACTGAACTTGTCCTTGCCTTAAAAGTATATTTGTTATTTGCAACAAAAGTAATGCAATTAACGTTTTCCTCATTAAATGTTTGTGTTTTTAAACTATTAAATTTTAATTGGATTTTTTATTTTAAAAATAATTATATTTTTAGGCTTATGTGATACTTAGGTAAAACTAATAAAAATAGACATATACTTATAACTAATCCAAAACACAACCAACGTATGTGTACTTTTTTAGTTGGCGTTGATTGAACATACATGAAATCATCTAATTAGTGATATAAATAGATATGTTATTATTCTATCTCTTATTTTCTGTTAAATCAGTTAGATTAAATTTGATTATTTTATAATCAATCAAATCAATATGTTTTTTTTTAATTTAATTTTACCAAATACACATTTTCTTTATCAATCACTTAAAGATCCCATCCTCCATTACTTTTATTTTATTTTATTTTATTTTGATTTTATAAATTTGTGATATAGTCTATTATAGATTTAAATTTTATTATATTTCGCTAAAAATTAACATAGTTTGGTGATAGATCATGTGATTAAAAATAATAGTATACCTATATGCCTCGTTTACTAAGATAAGTCATTTATATAACTTTTGACTTGGTTATACAGTTAAACAATATATTAAAATTGTATAAAATCAATCTTAGTATCTATTGTTTTTTCATTATTAAAGTTTAATATAGTTAATTATTTGGAACCTTAATTCTAAATTATTTTCATCCTATGTTACACATAAAAATGTGTTTGGAGATGCAAATTATAGATTTTGAGTAATAGATGTTTCTCTAGGTTATATTGAAGATTATTGACATAAATTAGGTTGAATTTTATTCATTGAGTTTTATGAAAACTATTTTAAATCACTTGAGATGGGTTTTTACAGGAACCAAACATTGACTTATTATGTCAAATATGATTTTTTATTGAAAACACGTAGGATGTAATTGTTCATTATATACACAAACAAGGTTCGACGACGCGCTTCCTACTAAGGCTTGGTCCGTAATACATCCCAAATCAGGTATTTATTGCTATCGTCCACGTTCAAGGTTGAAATTATGTGAAGACTGATACAATATCCAATGCCTACTAATTTTCTATTATAATGTAACTACATATCACAACATTTTGTTGGATAAAAAACGTGCATAATGTTCAATTGGATGTCTATATTCCACCAAATGCACCACACAATAATTTTAATATTCAAAGAGTTGATTAACTTGATAATTAATAAACACTTATTTACATAGTGGTAATGTCTCTACTCGATGGAATATGTTTGTTCCTATAAAGATTCATATTTTGAATTGGAGAGTACTTCTTAATTTGATTCCAACTAGAGTAATTATGGAGGCTGGGTGCATACTTGGATTCTAATCTTTGCACGTGTTGTCGAGATTACATCTCTGATCATCTATTCACCCAGTGTGCCTTGGCTTGTGAAGCTTGGCCATGAATTGGTTGTTTGCCAGATTCGGTTTTACCGGACTTTGATTCAGTCTTAAGTTTATTCAATTGTGTGGATTCCATGTGTTTGACTCATTCTAAGCGAGCGACCATAAAAGTTGTTTTCATGACAACCCAGAGCCGAGCTAGTAAGCACGACAAGCTAGGAGACCGTCCTGGACCCCAAACACTTAAGGACCCGCTTTCGATGGTTGTTTATTGGTTTTAATATTGAAGCACACTTTTTTTTGGCTTGGGTCTAGTACAAAAGAGACCAAAACAAGAAATCAAGAGCCAAATGAGGAGAAAGTCTGAGACCCAGACATAGTCCTTCATGTGCATGTTCATGTGCATGCGTGTCGATTAAGATTTCCAAGGCGGAAACACTTCAATCGTCATCGGTCTCTCAACCGCTAGTTAAGCCATCGTCCGACGGTCGAATTAGAATCCAATTGCAGTCGTATAAATGCTAAACCACTTTATGATAAATTGATTTCGGAAATCTAATATCCTTTTTCACCTTCTGAATTCTGATTTTCTCAAACTCAAAGTCTCAAACGGAACATTAGTGCATTACAGATTTAGAGACGATTTCGCTTGTTCATAGGGGAATTTATGATTTTGGTAACGGGTTAATACTGTAAAGTTTAAACTTTATTCTATTTTCCTTTAGATTTTATACTATTATTTACAATTATTAATCTTTCCATTATCAGTTTTATGTTGTTTTTTCTTTCTGTAGACCGTAGGTTATGTATACGGGTTACCAATGTAATGCTTTCTTTTAAACATAAATTTTACGGTCATGTTTAAAATTCTTTATCTTTTTGGTTGTATCGAGGAGCAAAGAAACAAATAGCTCTTTTATAAATCTATTTTGGGCACAATGTCAATTAGCAAACAAATTTATGAAATGAGAATTGCGAATTAATTGAACACACAGAAATTGGATTTTAGATCATAATAAGTTCATGGCTTCTGCTTTTCATGCAAACAAGTTTCTTGTTATAAACAATAAGCGTGAAAATGAATGCAAATGAATGAAAATATAGACCATCTTATGCATGTTTACTCCATTATATATTTACATGTTACTTCTCTAGTTGGTTATATGTTCTTACCGAAAGTTTATTTGCATAATTATAGCTCAATTTACGTCAATACATGTATATTGCATAATTGGACACCATTTTGTTCATATTGGGCTTTTAGGAGACATTTTATTGAAGGATCTCATTTTTTATTTTGCCCCCGATCTTAAATTGACTTGAACCGGCTACCATTCCGGTTGTATGGTTGCAAAACCCGATTATGGCTTCCAATTTATAATCTTTCGTTTTTGTTACTTCCTAGCTATTTTTTAAGAAGATTATACGGTTCAAAAAGAAAACTTATACAAAAATTTATTAGGTACCATTCAAACAAACCGTTGAATCGCTTAGTCTTTTGCACCAATATTAGTGTAAGATTATGTGTAGAGTCTACATCAATCTAAATGAACTACTTATTTTAAACTTCCACAAAAATCTAAACGTCCAAACCAACCCAAACTTTCGTGACTAAATGTAATCACAGATATATTATCCATCTACTAATTTCAGTTCAGATAAATTTGTATAAATTGCTACGAGAGACACGGTTTATCAAAATTTATAACAGTACTAAATTGAATATGTAAAAGCAAATGAAGGTTTACATCTAACTGCTCTCTTCTTCTCCGGTGCTTCATAGAATTGTACCTTGAGCTTCGCTTGATATACTTTTGGTACACACTGAAAGAGTTTCAAGAACGCTGGCATGGGGATGAATCCATGAGCAATTCATTTCATTCCTCTCATCGTCCCTAATCAGGTCCATGCATTAACAGTTGTACTCGATCAATTAAACGTAGTAAAACTCACATCATCATATTGGATCGTTGTTTATAGTGCAGTATAGTTATAGGATCTTTCATCACATGATGTGTCGTATGCGTATTTACAAGCGAGAAAAGTTTGAGCCAATGGGGAAATAAGCAACCGGAATTGCTGCACTTTTTTTGCTCTTTCCCTTTTCTTTGTGGTCACCATCAATGTTCTGAACTATTCTGGATGCACCATTTTTATCATCTCCTTCGTCCACCACCTTATTTGCACTCGAGAAACAACTAAAGAAACCTGATATAAAAGCCATCATAATCAAAGAAAATAAAGAAATTGAAATTTTATTGTAAATGTTTTCGCCTGCAAGATGATCTCTTGAGTGTTTTGTTAGTATTATGACTGATACTCTTACATTTGGCGTATTTATACACCAAAAACAATCGGAAATTTCCTAATAGTTCTTGGCGTGTGGATGAGGGTAATGAAATATATATAAAAAAAATGTATGTCTTGACTCCATTGAAAACTTTCTGGTTAGTCAAACATATTGTACACAAATCCACTTTCTATGGTTTGGCCGCCAAGCAAAATTAATGGACTATGACATATATATTTTGTTAATTTGGAGAAGTTGTTTTCTTTCTAAATTTAATATCAACTTTATATTTTATAAAGTTGATTTTATTGATTTAAAAAAAAAAGATATTTAGATGAATTTTTGTGGTTCTTGTGATGTGAGAAGATGATGAAGGCATCTTCACTTGTTGGAATATGATTGATTAAGACAACCTCGCAACTTCTATTTTTTATTTTATTTTTGAAGTAAAAAATGTTGTAAAAAGTGGACCATCTTCAATCCATATCTATTTTTAATACTATTTTTTACTTTAAAATGTATATTCCTAGTATATATTCTTTTTCCTTCATTTACAAAAATTGTCAAATCTTTCATTCTATTTATTATACGTAAATTTTTATATGAATTCGATGTATAAATATTCAATTTTGATAATTATAAATAACGAATATCATTTAATATATAATATGATTGTAAATATTTGTTATTGTATTTAAATTAAACTAGAAATGTATAGAAATAAAAATTACAAGACTAAAAATGACAATTAAAATATTAACTTTATTTTTGGTGTAAATAAATAGTATTCATTTATATTTTGAGTAATACTATTCATATACTCAATATAGAGTAGGTTATAGAGGTGGGTTGGAGGAAAAAATGTTTAAAAATAGAGTAACTTTATAAATGAAGGTGGGTCGGAGATGCTCTAAGAACCATACATATTGGTGCATGTGGTCATTACAGAACCATATCCCGCACGAGATGCCATTAGCACAAACTACACTAATAGAATGTTTGGCTAGATTATACATGTCGAGTAGCCACACATTCTATTCAAAGTCCACGACAATTTAAATATGGGTTAATTTCACCGTTACCGAACGAACTATCAGTTTTGATCTAATTTGGTCATTGAACTTTTTTTTCGATATTCTAAATCACTAAACTTTCAAAACATGTGTCAAAAAAACCATTATGAAGGGTAGGAACCAGTCATCCGGTTACTTCACTTACATGTCATGCCACGTGGCATATTAGTCACCAAAATATGCTCAGGTGGCTTTGGCGTGGCATCTAAATGGCCTTTTTTCTAATTATATTTTCATTATTATTATTATTATTATTATTATTATTATTATTATTATTATTATTATTATTGAGACATCTTAAATCATTCGCCCAAGAACATAAAACCATAAAACAAAATCTTCAAACATATATCTGTAAATCAAAATCAAAGAAAATAAAACCCAAATATGTAACTCAAAACCTTCAATCCGTATATGTAGTCAAAACCAACCAACCTTGCTTAAATAGAAAGAACAAGACCTTCAACCCATATCTATAAATCAAAATCGAAATATATAAAACCCAGATCTAGAATAGAGATGTCAAAGAACATGATCTTCCATATATAGAACTTCATCACTTGTGTACATTCCGGTGGCTACATAATACACCAGATTTGGTTGATTTTCATTTAAGATCTACATCATGATTTTGTTCGTATTCTTCACATAAATATTGTTTGAAGGTTTGCAATCCGAAATAATTTTGTTCATCTCCTTCACCAACACCATTGTTCTTCGTGTCCTTCGTCTTCAAACAAACCCTCTACATCGTCTGAGATCTAGTGAAGGTATGTAATCCAAAATGGGGTGTTGGGTTTTTTTATTCAACGATTCCAACATCTAATCATACTATTAATTTAGAAAAAAGGCACAAAGTTATGTTTGGAGATTTGAAGATTCAAAGATCAAAAGCACAAACTAAAGCTAAAGATAAATCAAACATGGGTTGGAGATTTGAAGAACAAAATTGCAGACTATAAAACAGAGAAGCATCATAGAAAATCGAGAATGAAGCGGACAAGCATCATAGAAATCAGAGATTTGAAGAATGAAATTGCAGACAATACAATAAACCGCTATTATCCCCGTCTCCTCTCCCACCCATTATGACGATTCCCCTCCTGATTTCACCTCCTCCGCCATCAATTTCCTCCTCGACCCTACCGCCCTCCGTCGTCTCCAATGCAAACTAGTTAACAGTCTCGGTATACACCGGCCGAATGGGACACTCTTGCACGCTTAACGGGGAAAAATGATAGGTCGGATCGCAATTGTGATTAAGATCGATGGGTCGGTTGCTAAACAACTTGTGTTTCAGAATGATTCGATGAAACTCGAGAATGAAGCAGACAAGCAGAGAGCGCTTATGAATTGGGAAGAATAAATTTTAAATTAAAAATATTTGTAATAGAAAATCCATGTGGACGCCATGTCAGCGCCACGTGGATCACCTAAGTCAACCAAAATGCCTTGTGGATGCCACTCCACACAGGTTACCAGATGAAATTGGTTGCTTCCCCTTTTTAACATGTAAAAAGAAAGTTGAATGATTTAGAGTGCTAAAAAATATATTAATGACCATTTAAAACCAAAACTAATAGTTAATCAGGTTTTAGTAACATTAGCCCTTTAAATAAACTACATATTTCAAACATCCACAAATATTGAAACGTCCACACTGACCTGAACTTCCGTGACCAAGTATTAGCAAAGATTATATGGATATTCATAATAATGGTCACATGGGCTATCTAGAATTCTATATCTTATTAATTAGCGTGATTTTGCTTCATCATGTAACTTTTTTTTTGGCGTACTGCTTTTTGTTGGGCATGATTTTGCTTCATCATGTAACTTTTTTTTGGCGTACTGCTTTTTGTTGGGCACGCGGATCTTTGTGGATCCGTTTAATGCCCTAACCGATCACTTTCATCTCCCCCTCCCCTCTCATGGATTCTAGATATTTCGTTCTTTAGCTTTCTGCGTTTCCAGAAGCACCCGTTCCCACCGCCTTCTTCACTCCAAATCCAGCGATAATCGGAAGACGATGTCGTTGCAGTGCCCTAAACTTTTTTCTAACCGCCACAAAGCCTCCCTTCACCGTTCACCACTCCTCCTCTACCCCCAAAATCATGAGCTGGCTAGCCAGGCTAGGGTTCGGTACGCGCACCCCTGCCGATGCATCCATGGAGCATTGCTCAGGGACCCGACGATGACCTTCCTGCACCCGGTCAACAGTTCGCAAAATTCGCGTATTATTTCATGCCCGAAGGTCAAGATTTTGAGAATTGATACACAAATACAAGGTATTTATGATGACGACGGCTTTGGTTGGAGGATGTGTCTTAGTCTTGAGATTTGTTGCCCAAAATTGGAGTTTTTGAAGTTAACAGGTTACGTAGCTATGAAATTTCTTTTTGAAAGTCTATATTCCTTGAAGAAGGCTGTGATTGACGCTGAAGATTTGTTTATATTGAAATAACCCCCTATTGATTTATTTGCTGGAATTTCTCATGTGGAGTCTTTGTCGATCAACGTTTATTCCATCGGAGCGGTAGATGTTTATTCCCTTTCCAAACAATTCTTCATTTCGGTTAACATTTATTTCAGTGTATTATTTTTTTTTTTTTTTGCATATTTTGAAATCTTTTATGTCATGATATTTCATAACCCTAGATATTTTTTAACCCATTTTAAAATATGTTATATCAAAAGAGAGACAATCATCAGTTCTATGAAGAAGTCTCTGAGAATTATAACCTCCAAACGCTTACTTGCTGTCATGTATTGTAGTGCTTTGATCCAGAAGTAGATTCCCGTGTATCTCTACCTAATCTCAAGAATTTGGAGCTAACAGTTGGTGGCTGCGATATGAATGTACTCATCCCATTTCTCATATGTCTTCCGGATGTTGAGTCCCTCTATTTGATCTTCCCAAAGGTATTCTCACATCTGATAATATTCGTTATGTGTCACAATTTTGAAGCATGTGGCTCATGTTCACACATTTATCTTAAGGGCGGAAAATTCCTGCTCAGTTACCTATAATGGATCGATTTGGTTTTATTTTATCAGAAGAGTAAAATTAAAAAAGTAAGCTAGAATGAAAAACAAATCAAAGGTGTCAAATGTGTATTCAAATGTTTACAACCTTTTAAATCTTTATTTTCTGCAAACATACTTAATATGTTAATTATATATAGTATTTAAAAAACAAACAAAAAAGTGTTGCCGGGTCAATCTAATAAAACAATTTCGCACTATGTAGATACAATTGTTAAGAATTTGAAACTGGTTTGGATATTTGCACTTTTAACACGAAAACTTGTATTTTTGTTTGATGATGTAGCATATTTATCTTGTGCACAAGTGGAAGCTAGATGATGCTGCAAGAATGAGCATCTTCTCATCTAAAAAAGGTGGACTTTCGCGTATTCGGTGCGGATTGTTTCAGGGGCGTGGACTTTGTTCGAATACGGAAGTTGGATACACGGGTTTCTTCATAATCCGACTTATAATGAAATCTGCTCCGGTACTACTAACCATGCAGAGGTTCTTCGGGCTAAATATGACCCTAAAGCCTGTAGTTTCGACAGTCTACTTAATTGTGTATGGGACAGCCATGATCCGACCACACGAAATCGTCAGGTTAGTAGTTCTGTTCCATATTTTTAAATTATAGGCGAGGATAAACATCTGAATTAAGGGAAAATTACATTTAATCTATCGTGAACTTTAGGATTTTTCCTTTTCAGGAGCAATCATACAACTAAATTCTCACAATCGTAATGGTGGCCACGGTATGATGATGATGACAATGATGCATCTCTGTGGAACCATATAAGCGCGGGACCGCCTCTTCTGTCTTGCTTCTGAGGTACCATTGAATGTTTTTTACTTTGAAAGTGAACCAAACAACATTCACTTTCACAATTGATGGAATGTGTCTAACGTTCGAGGAAAAAGTGTATGAGTATATTAAAAGGTACAAGAATTAGTACGAATATGAGAACAATCTTTGTTATTTGGAGAATGCAAATTTGACCCTCTAAAGTCAAATAACTTATTTTGCAATAGTCTTTGGCGTTTACGGTATTTCAAGACAAAACCGTATGCATGTGATCCATCAAGTTTACCAAAATACCCACCAAACAAAGAGATCGACGCAAAGCATCAAAAAGACTCAAGCAGGTAACTTTTTAATTTCCTCTTTAGGCCCTGTTTCTTTTCATTTCCCATTATTTTTAAAGACCTTTTAGAAAATGACGATATACTTGGGGAAAGGGAGGGAAAGAAAATAAATAAGAGTGTAGTTGTATAAATTTAAATTTAATGGGGAAAGCATCTGAGCTCTAATTTTTTCTACACTAAAATGGAAACTAAAAGCTTTTTGTATTCGATCCAAATCATTGTACTTGAGAGAAAGTTCATTTGTGCAACAACCCGGTAAGAATGAACAATTTCTTGAAATGTTTGTTCTTTATGAAAATTGATATGTTTTGGAGTTCTGTATCTGGAAAAATATTGTTTGGATTTAGAATCAGAGTTATAAAATAAAGTTTCTTTCTTATGTCATTTCGAATATACGTTCCTATGGGTCGACAGCATGGGTCACATAACTAAATGTCGTTTTATGAGTTGAAGTGTTCAAAATAGAATTTTCCTAATGTTTTACAAATTACATTTATTATCATAAACTTATTTTTTACTATGCATTTTCATGTTTGTTAGGTATCATATTGGGGTCGAGACAGAAAACGTCGGTCGACTTGCTGTAGAAGAACACAACAAAAGAGGCACTCTTTCATGATTGGTAAGGCTCTTTTATTTTGTTTTGGCTGTCAATGTCCGGTAATTCACGATGCAATATCGTTTGTACATGTTTGCTTTTTCACCAATTCACGTATGTATTGTTTTCATGGGTTTTTAGTATGTTAATCTACGATTTGCAATCTCTTTGTTAAAGACATTTCTTTCTTTCTTTCTTTTATTTTTTTATTGAAGTGAGGTAGATTAATATTCGAATATGTTAGCTTACATACGCATAACTCCTTTTCAAGTTTTCTAGAGTGATATTAACCTACTAAAAAACCATGATGTGCATTGTATGTACCGGCTCGAATCATCATGAGATTCTTGATGGGTTCAAGGATAGTGAAGATAAGAATGCTGAAAAAATGTACAAAAAAGCAGGTAAATTAGTATTCTTTGTTCTTTGATGTCATAATTTACACCTATAATTGTTATGTTTTTTTGTTATTTATGAACTCACCACATTCCAAACGAAATCTACACAAACTTAGATTTTTTTTTAATATGTGGTTGAATGAATGCAGGATTTCATTTACGGATAAAACTAGACTCATCAGAATTAGTGCTGCAACTCCAAAAAAGACCACTGTCTTCCCACATCAATACGTGGCAGCAAAAGGTACAATTTCTTCTATAATCTTATAAATTACCCAATGAAATACAATTTTTTGTAAAATTCTCAGTTGAATCTGTACTATCAGACTTATATCCAGCTACAGTGGCTACGATTCCTGTAGACACTATCCAACAAACACAACAGTAAGTCGAGTACTTTGACTTATATACCATCGTGTTCATCTTTCTTAATATAGTCTTTTATTTTTATTGCAGATTTATATTGGCAATCTTGACCCTGCTATTACAGAAGAGGAATTGAGGCCCATTTTCCTGCAATTTAGTGAAATAGTTTATGTCAAGATTCCTGCAGCAAAAGGATGTGGATTTGTGCAGTTTACAATCAGGTAAAAAGTGTTTAATGTGAAAAAATAAATTAATAAATTTAACAACTGTTAAAAAGTTGATTGCTATTTCCTGTAGGAAATCTTCTGAAGAAGCAATTTAAAGGATGCATGGACGTCAAATTGGTCAAATGGTAGTCCACATCTGTGGGGCAAAAGCACAGCTGCTAAGCAGGTGAATGTTTGGCACCATTTCCTATAATAGCAATGTACTAATATTTTGCTACCAATATGGGCATTGTCATTTATTTTTCACATTTTGCTATTATCATTAAAAAGAAGTTGCAAGTATGTTGCTATTATGAGTAATGAATTGTAAGTATGTTGCTATTTTGCGTAAAGAAAATGTAAGCGTGTTCATTTTATAAGTTACAAACTGCTATTATCAATAAAACAATGCAACTACGTTGCTATTATGGGTAAAAAGTAAAGTACATCACTTGGATTCTGATGTGAGCATTATCTTAGCTTTTAACAACTTGAAAAGTTATATTTTGATTTATAACAATTATTATCATATATATTTTGATTTATAACAATTAACAAATCGAATATCTTTAACTTCGTAAAAAGTTTCATTAATAGCGCCATACTTTGACAAAATGACTTTTTAGATATTTTCCATGTAAAGAGTATAACATGATCTTTAACACAATTTTCAAACCACTACCTCATTTGTGAACTTATAATGCTTTTTTCCTATGATTTTGGTTTTACTTTTAGATACTGAAATTGTCTGATTTTGGTTTTATTATCATTTACTGTTATTGCAGTTTATATAAACATACTCACATTTGACAGTGAATCTAATTTTGCTGTTACAAGGAAACTAAATGTGAGTATATGAACTTGTATGATTAATTGTCTTCTACGTTATATTTACAACAAATCCATTGCTATTTTCAAGTTATTTATGAAGCTTTGACCGAATGGAATGCTGATTATAGGATGTCAAACCCTTTTTGACCTTGTAAATTGCCAGGTTGGTGTTCTTGATTAAGTCAAAGTCTAAAATACATTTTTTTTTAAAATATGGATTAGTTTAGAAAGTATCTTGCTATTAATGTGTAACACCCGACTTATTAACCAAAAACACCCCAAAAATTTTTCATTTTTGAAATCAAATATTTTACAAACAAAACACATTTAGGGGTATTAGTTAATACAATACGAGTACAAGTGTATCACGAAGTACAATATATAATATTATACATCTTTAAGCCGGGCTGTCACTTCAAATGCTAAGTCCTCAGTCACGGACTTTGTCCTTTCCCTTCGCGGGATCACGCTCACCTGCAGTGACATATCACATAAACTGTGAGCTACAAAGCCCAATGAGTAATCAAATCAAATACTACATGTACAAGAATATAATTCTCTATACAAAGTCAAATATGTAACATCATACAATACAAAATCAAACATGGCTCACGGGTATCCCGCTGTTGCCTAGACTCACGGCTGGATCCGGTATTGTCTATATAAATTTATTGACTCACGGCTGGTTCCGGTATTGTCATTTCCTTTTATTGACTCACGGCTGATTCCGGTATTGTCTTTTCCTTTTATTGACTCACGGCTGTTCCGGTATTGTCAGTAAAGGTTTGACTCACAGCTCCGTTCTTGTCTATTAAAGACTCACGGCTTATCTGGTATTGTCATATCAAGTCAAACATTTGTCATTTTTCGTCCCCAAAACTATTTTCAATCCGCAGCTGCTCAACAATCATATATCACATCAAATACGAGTGAGATTACTCACCTGAAGGTTTGCTACAACTAGCGTTTGTCGTTCCTTGTCTCGAAATGAAATCCGTAGGATTTTGTCCCGTACCTATAATTCCATTTATTTCAAATGATTATAGGTTAATAACCATTATAATTAACTCTAATACAATAGAGTTCAATAATATATAATGCCTAGTTAATAAACTTTCCGTTTACTAACTTTATATGAATTTTACTATTCACCGAGGCATTCGGATCGGTCTACAGTGCCCCCGAGGGGTCGAAAACTCAATATGAAAATTTTCCCAAACTTTTTAGACCATAACGAGCCTACGGTCCAAATTTGAGCTAAATCGGATAAGCCAAGCAAAAGTTAGCGTTTTTGATCCCCTGCCTGGCCTCTGCTCGGAGGCGCACCCCGCCCAAGGGAGGGCGCACTGCGCCTGGGCGCACTGCGCCTGGGCGCACCCCGCCTGGCTTTGGGGCGCACTGCGCCTAACGGCAGTGCAGGTCCCCTGGCCAGTCGCGATTTATGCACTGTAGCTTGCAGATTTGGTCCATTAAGTGCTTATTTCCGTTCTTAATCACTTGGGGTTTGTTCCTAGGCTAAAACCTTACATATTAACAAGGTTTTTAACCATCAAAACACCCTCAATCAAACATATGAAAGATTAGGGTTCTTAATTCTAACAACCCCAATTCTTCAATTTCACCAAAAATGACAACCTACTTCCATTTTCTTTAGTTAAGTCTTTGATATAACGACTTAATGGAAGTATCTAACCATTCTAATCACACAATCACAACTGAATTTGCAGTTTTTGAGTTCTACAAAACCCTCAAGAACAAACAATCAAGACTTGGAATATTTACCTCAAAATCTTCCAATTATACCCTTAATGAATGCTATAATCAAACTTGCAAATTCCAAGCCTTCAAGAACTCCAAATCCTCTGCAGAAAATCAGCACCAAGTCTCTCCCGTAACTCCAAAATTCTGCACAAGTGTTTCTTTTATACCTCCCCATTTTACATTTTTGGTCCTTGAAGTTCTAAGCCTTAAACTTTTGCCACAATTAACACAATTTATGACAAAAATCACATTTTTATAATATTTTAAATCCAAGACTTAAAATATTATTACGAAACAAGTCCTTTTTGTCAAAAAGACCAAATTACCCTTTTGAGGTAAAATGACAATTTCGCCCTTTTTATTATAATAATATAATAAAATAAGTTTCGGCGTTACAAATTCTCCCCTCCTTTAAGAGATTTCGTCCCCGAAATCATACAAATAGTTGAGGGTATTTTTCCCGCATTTCACTTTCGGTCTCCCATGTCATGTCGGAACCTTTGTGATGACGCCAAAGGACTTTCACCATGCTAATCTTCTTATTCCGCAGCTGTCTTGTCTTGCGGTCTAGTATTCGTTCGGGTTGTTCTGGGTATCTCAACTTTTCATCCACTTCAATTTCAGCAAGAGGTACTTGTTGAGACTTATCAAACAACGTTTTCCTCAAATGGGACACATGGAATACATTATGTATACCATGAAGTTCATCAGGTAACTCCAGTCTATACGCCACAGCTCCAACTCTTTGGGATATACGGAAGGGCCCAATGAAGCGAGGACTCAACTTTCCTTTCTTCCCAAAACGAATCAAGCCTTTCCAAGGGGATACTTTGAGCATTACCATATCTCCCACTTGGAACTCTATCGGTTTCACCCGTCTATCTGCATACTGCTTCTGTCGATTCTGAGCTACCTTCAAATTTTCGCGTATCAGTTTGATATTTTCTTCCGTCTGTGCTACAATTTCGGGTCCAGCCAATGGCTTTTCCCCAACTTCAGTCCAGCAGGTCGGAGTACGGCACGGTGCTCCATACAAGGCTTCATACGGGGCCATCTGAATGCTGGAATGATAGCTGTTATTGTACGCGAATTCCACCAAAGGTAAATGATCTTCCCAGCTTCCACCGAAGTCTATGACACAAGTCCTCAACATATCTTCCAAAGTTTGAATTGTTCTTTCACTCTGACCATCGGTCTGTGGATGATATGCGGTACTCATAAGTATTTTTGTACCCAATCGCTTTTGAAGACTTTGCCAAAAATGAGAGGTAAATCTGTTGTCTCGATCCGATACAATCGATGCTGGTAATCCATGCCGACAAATTACCTCATCAACGTAGATTTTCGCCAACTGATCTACTCTATACTTCTCTTTATATGGTATAAATTGTGCCGATTTGGTCAATCGATCGACAACCACCCATATAGAATCATAACCTCGCGGTGTCCGCGGCAACTTTGTCACGAAATCCATGGTAATATGGTCCCATTTCTTCTCTGGAATCGGCAATGGTTGTATTTCCCCGTACGGTTTCTGAGGGTTTGACTTAACTTGCAGACAAGTCAAACATTCTTCCACAAATCTTCCGATTTCCCTCTTCATTCCAGGCCACCAATACATTGGTTTTAACGTCCGATACAACTTAGTACTGCCCGGATGAACTGCATAACGGCTGTAGTGTGCATCTTCTAGTAGTAATTTCCGCACTTCACCTTGTTTTGGGACCCACACACGACTTCTGAAGGTCTTCAATTTCTGCGCATTTTCTTCCAGATGCTTCAAGTATCCCACCATTCTTTCACTTTTTACATTCTCCGGCTTACACGCTTCTTCTTGTGCTGCACGAATCAATTCTGGTAATCTGCTTACTATACCCATGCATGCGGATGTAACTTTCAGAGGAGCTTCTTTTCTGCTTAGAGCATCTGCCACCACATTCGCCATGCCAGGGTGGTACTGAATTTCACAGTCAAAATCTTTCAACAGATCCATCCACCTTTGCTGCCTCATGTTGAGTTCTTTCTGGTCAAAAAGATACTTCAGGCTCTTATGATCAGTGTAAATGACAAACTTTACACCGTATAAATAATGCCTCCATAACTTCAATGCTAAAACCACCGCAGCTAGTTCCAGATTATGAACGGGATACTTCTTTTCGGCATCTTTTAATTGGCGGGACGCATAGGCTATGACCCGACCCTTCTGCATTAGCACACAACCAAGACCAACTCTAGAAGCATCACTATAAATCACATATTCTTCTCCGCTTTGTGGTAAAGCCAACACCGGTGCTTCACATAAAGCTTGTTTCAATTTCTGGAATGCTTCTTGTTGCTTTTCGGTCCAGGTGAACTTTTCACCTTTCTTGGTCAACTTGGTCAACGGAGCAGCTATCAAAGAGAAATTTTCAACAAATCTTCTGTAGTAGCCTGCCAAACCAAGAAAACTCCGTATTTCTGTTGGACTTCGGGGCGGTTCCCACTTCATCACGGCGTCCACCTTCGCTGGATCTACTTTTACCCCCTCGGCATTAATTACATGGCCAAGAAATTGAACTTCTCTTAGCCAGAATTCACACTTGGAAAATTTTGCATACAATTTCTCCCGGCGAAGCAACTCCAACACTTGTCGCAGATGCATTTCATGTTCGGCTTGGCTTCGAGAATACACCAAAATGTCATCAATAAACACTATCACCGAGGTATCAAGGAACGGTCGACACACCCGGTTCATAAGATCCATGAATACGGCTGGAGCATTGGTTAACCCAAAAGGCATCACCAAAAACTCATAATGACCGTATCTCGTACGAAAGGCTGTCTTCGGAATGTCTGATTTTCGAATCTTCAGTTGATGGTAACCCGACCTCAAATCAATCTTGGAAAAATAGGACGCGCCTTGTAGCTGATCAAACAAGTCATCTATTCTGGGTAGCGGGTACTTGTTCTTCACCGTGATCTTGTTTAACTCCCGATAGTCAATACACATGCGCATTGACCCATCTTTCTTCTTAACAAACAAGATAGGGGCTCCCCAAGGCGATGTACTCGGTCTGATGAAACCCCTGTCTAACAATTCTTCCAGTTGCTTTCGCAGTTCCACCATCTCTGAAGGTGCTAAACGGTATGGAGCTTGGGCAACAGGTGCAGCTCCCGGAATTAGTTCGATCGTGAACTCAACCTGTCGATCTGGTGGCAACCCTGGAAGCTCGTCAGGAAACACATCTGGGAACTCATTCACCACATTCACATTCGCCACCCCCACTTTAATCGGTTGAGCCACCGATACATAAGCCAAATAAGACATCCCTCCTTTACTGATACAGCTTCGGGCTTGAGCAAAGGAGACAACTGGCATTCGCAACCGAGGTCGTTCACCCTGAATCTTCATCAATTTCCCTTCTGGTGACAGCACTGTGAGGCTTTTATTCCTACAATCCATATTAGCATAGTTCGTTGCCAACCAATCCATCCCCACAATCACACCAAATTCATTTGTAGTCATCGGCTTCAAATCTATAGGGAAAGCGGTCCCGTAGATTTTAAGCTGACAACCTTCCAGGTGTTCGGATACCCAAACATATCTACCATCCGCTACAGCCACTTCTAAACTTTCACCCATCGGTTTTAACGGTACATTCAAGCGAGACATCAGGGACTCCGACACAAAACAGTGAGTAGCCCCCGGATCAAAAATAACATATACTGGTATGGAATCAAGAGTAAATATACCTGTCACCACATCTGTTTTCTCCCGGGCTTCCTCCACCGTCATCTGAAAAGCTCGCGAGGCCACCGGTCGTCCTCTGTTCTTCGATTCTTCTTTCTTTCCAACATGGTCCTCTCTGGGTCTTTCACTATATGCCCCGGATTTCAGTTGGGGACAGTTCAGTCGAATATGATCCGTAGCCCCGCATTGGAAACACCTACGGTCCGCCCAACATTCCCGTATAGTATGACCCGTTTTTCCACAATTTCGGCAGATAGGCGACCCAGTATCGCTGCGACAACTGCCTGTGTGTCGTTTTCTACACTTATCACACCATTTTCCTTCGTCCCTCTGGCTTTTTCCTTTAGACCCGGATTGCTGCGACTTTTTCTGAGGCGTCCAACCTTGGTCTTCCGCCTTTCTTTTCGTTTCAACGGCTTTCTTTTCGTCTTCTTGTCGCTTTAATTCGGTCTCCCTTTCTGTGGCTCGATCCACCACTTGCCGGAAAGTAGTTAGTTTCAACGGTTGTACAACTTCTCTAATTCGGGTTGTCAACCCCCAAACATACTTGTCAATCTTTCTCTTTTCAGTGTAAATGTGGTGTTCAGCAAACCTAGCTTTCTCCAGAAAGCTAAGAGTATATTCCTGGACAGATCGGGACCCCTGTTCCAGGTGTAGGAATTCCTCTTCCAACTTTTGAATAGCCACTTCCGAGCAGTATTCTTCATTAAACTTTGTCTTGAATTGCTCCCAAGGTATCGATTGGGATGAATCAAGATCCAGTGATTTGTAATAAGTTTGCCACCAATGTAGTGCACCGCTTGTAAGTTGATTCGTGGCAAATTCCACTTTATCATCGTCCGCACACTTACTTACTCGGAACACCTTCTCAATGTGCATGATCCATTCAATGGCTTTGACTGGATCATCCGTCCCCGTAAATTCCTTTGGTTTACAACCAAGGAAGTATTTATAAGTACACCCAATTTTCTTGGTAGATGCTTCTCCACCTTGTGTTTCTTTCACTGCCCGGGCCCGACTTTCTCCCTGACTTTCATTTTCCGGCTGCCTGTCATGGACACTTTTTGCAGCCTCTTCAGTAGGATCAGGATGTACACTTGGGTTGGGATTGCCACTTGGGTTAGGGTTGTTCGATAATGCTGGCAACATTTGCCTAACCACCTCTTCTACTATCGCCCGAATGTCAGGTGGATTTTGTCCCACCGGTTCCCGTGCTGGTGCTCTTCGCCCCGCAGAGCCGCGTGACCTAGCTGGTCCACTTCTGGCAGTTCCACGCGAATTCACACCAGTAGGATTGCTTCGTGTATTTCCCATACTTCAAAAATTTCAGCAAACCGTTAGATTACATATATAATAACAAGCTTATATATATCTAACAGTCTATTTATCTGTTCTTCTCTCAAGGTTTAAATCCAGGAATCTAGTCTAAGACACCTAGTTCACTTAAACCACGGCTCTGATTCCAACTTGTAACACCCGACTTATTAACCAAAAACACCCCAAAAATTTTTCATTTTTGAAATCAAATATTTTACAAACAAAACACATTTAGGGGTATTAGTTAATATAATACGAGTACAAGTGTATCACGAAGTACAATATATAATATTATACATCTTTAAGCCGGGCTGTCACTTCAAATGCTAAGTCCTCAGTCACGGACTTTGTCCTTTCCCTTCGCGGGATCACGCTCACCTGCAGTGACATATCACATAAACTGTGAGCTACAAAGCCCAATGAGTAATCAAATCAAATACTACATGTACAAGAATATAATTCTCTATAGAAAGTCAAATATGTAACATCATACAATACAAAATCAAACATGGCTCACGGGTATCCCGCTGTTGCCTAGACTCACGGCTGGATCCGATATTGTCTATATAAATTTATTGACTCACGGCTGGTTCCGGTATTGTCATTTCCTTTTATTGACTCACGGCTGATTCCGGTATTGTCTTTTCCTTTTATTGACTCACGGCTGGTTCCGGTATTGTCAGTAAAGGTTTGACTCACAGCTCCGTTCTTGTCTATTAAAGACTCACGGCTTATCTGGTATTGTCATATCAAATCAAACATTTGTCATTTTTCGTCCCCAAAACTATTTTCAATCCACAGCTGCTCAACAATCATATATCACATCAAATACGAGTGAGATTACTCACCTGAAGGTTTGCTACAACTAGCGTTTGTCGTTCCTTGTCTCGAAATGAAATCCGTAGGATTTTGTCCCGTACCTATAATTCCATTTATTTCAAATGATTATAGGTTAATAACCATTATAATTAACTCTAATACAATAGAGTTCAATAATATATAATGCCTAGTTAATAAACTTTCCGTTTACTAACTTTATATGAATTTTACTATTCACCGAGGCATTCGGATCGGTCTACAGTGCCCCCGAGGGGTCGAAAACTCAATATGAAAATTTTCCCAAACTTTTTAGACCATAACGAGCCTACGGTCCAAATTTGAGCTAAATCGGATAAGCCAAGCAAAAGTTAGCGTTTTTGATCCCCTGCATGGCCTCTGCTCGGAGGCGCACCCCGCCCAAGGGAGGGCGCACTGCGCCTGGGCGCACCCCGCCTGGCTTTGGGGCGCACTGCGCCTAACGGCAGTGCAGGTCCCCTGGCCAGTCGCGATTTATGCACTGTAGCTTGCAGATTTGGTCCATTAAGTGCTTATTTCCGTTCTTAATCACTTGGGGTTTGTTCCTAGGCTAAAACCTTACATATTAACAAGGTTTTTAACCATCAAAACACCCTCAATCAAACATATGAAAGATTAGGGTTCTTAATTCTAACAACCCCAATTCTTCAATTTCACCAAAAATGACAACCTACTTCCATTTTCTTTAGTTAAGTCTTTGATATAACGACTTAATGGGAGTATCTAACCATTCTAATCACACAATCACAACTGAATTTGCAGTTTTTGAGTTCTACAAAACCCTCAAGAACAAACAATCAAGACTTGGAATATTTACCTCAAAATCTTCCAATTATACCCTTAATGAATGCTATAATCAAACTTGCAAATTCCAAGCCTTCAAGAACTCCAAATCCTCTGCAGAAAATCAGCTCCAAGTCTCTCCCGTAACTCCAAAATTCTGCACAAGTGTTTCTTTTATACCTCCCCATTTTACATTTTTGGTCCTTGAACTTCTAAGCCTTAAACTTTTGCCACAATTAACACAATTTATGACAAAAATCACATTTTTATAATATTTTAAATCCAAGACTTAAAATATTATTACGAAACAAGTCCTTTTTGTCAAAAAGACCAAATTACCCTTTTGAGGTAAAATGACAATTTCGCCCTTTTTATTATAATAATATAATAAAATAAGTTTCGGCGTTACATAATGCAACATCCTTTGGAGGTATGTTCCTTAAATAGCAACAGCCTTTATAGATTTCAAAACTGGGAAAAACCTAAGCAACCCGAGGTTGTACATTTTTGCCATTTTCCCCAATCTTTGGTAAAGAAACAAAATTTTTTTTGTTTAAAAATTAATTATTTGAAAATATGGATTAATCCGGAAAGTATGTTGCTATATATGCAACATACTTTGAAAGTATGTTGTTTAAATAAAGCAGCAACATCCTTTATAGATTCCAAAAATCCTGTAGAAATGTCTTCTTATTCTTTTCAAGTGTTTAGTGGTTGACTTCCTTTTTTGCGTTATCTTTTTCCAGCTTAAATGGAGATGATAACAACATAATGAAACTGAAGAAAGCATGACCTGTAGTAATTGGTTTTTAATCACTTTACGTGTTATTTCACAATTTCCCAATGGTTAAATACTCAAACAAAGTTGGACTCTTTGAGGAAATTCCTAAAAGAAATATTATCAGCATAAACGCAATTCATATTTTTCGATTTTATGCATTTTTAGTTCTTTCTTTGTTCGACTTTTCTTACCAGATGTCCTTAAAGTCTACATAAATAAAACTATATATATTTTCTAATTTAATGTTACCTTTCAAATATATAATTTACATAAATATTCTCTCACCAAAAAACTTTCATAACAAACCCAATAAAAATATCCAAACCTCCTCTGCAGTTAACCAAAAAAAGGTACAAACTTTTCTTCATTACCACATCTAACACACAAACGCAAAACATATGTAAGAAATACTAGAATGTAAGTAAAACCATTTTTCTAAACTATCAACATTCATATAAAACAGCTTATTTTCATATTTTCATGAAACCACACCCATTAGCAACATTCCTTTTACATAATACCAAAACACAAAACGCAAAACATACAAAAACATTTTCCCCATTTACACTACCTACATTCAACTATACTCTATGCCTTTCATCATCTTCTGTTAACTCTTGCTCAAAATCACAAAATAGATCCATCACATTTGCATTACGAATCATCTCTTCATCAATGACCCTTTGCACTTGAACTTAATTGAAACATCTTGGCCTCCGATCCACACAATCTTCCTATCAACCTCAACCATTCGAATAAAAACTCCGATGACCGCCTCCAAATGCCGACCTTAAGAATAAGGAGAAACAAAACATTATATGAAAAGATCTCAAGAAATATGGACCGGTGAGAACATAACTTTTCTCCCTGACCCGTGCGTACCCGTGCTACGCACGGTTTGAACACTAGTTAAAATAAATGATCAAACTTTTTTGCATTTACCGAAATGACCTGAAATAGGGCTAGTTTTTTTAATATATATGATTTAAATTTTGCTCTCATTTGCACCGAACACTTACAAAAAGTTATCACTCGTCACTTGAATCCGAATTGTTTTACTATAATCGGGCTTTCAAGTAAATGACATTTTTAAACTAAAATCAAAGTATTTCAAAGTCCGAAATGCAGTGTTCCATGTTCTTCTTATTTTGGACATTTTATTCGGAGTGCAGGCATGTTCTTGCGTAGTCCGAAATGTATAGTCTGATATTTTGAATTGAGGAATATGTGGTGTCGTATAAAGAAGCCTGAAATGTACGAACCGTTCGAAATGTCGGATTTCAAGATCTATTATGCTACATTTCAATGGTCTTACCGACATTCCGAAACAAAATTGATTTAATAAGAAACACAATTGTTCCGACATGGGGTCATTTTGGTAAATTTGAAAAAATGTGGTCATTATATATATATTAATTACCAAATTTGGTTTGTGAGAGGAATAGTACTATTCAATTGGTTTTCCTATTTCCAGAACCAGAACTACTAAATTCATATTATAGTATAATTGGTAAAAGCATAATATATAAATTGCAAATAAGTTTCTATTTGGAAATAGCAGATTTGATTCTTCTTATAGCAAACTTTTATATTTACGTTTTTTCCCCTCAACTAATTTCGAATTAATTGTTTTAATCCCTAATTATTATAAAGTTATATTATTAGTATTTCGTAAGTTGCGATTCCAGTCCCTTATTATATATTCAAGTTACATTTTCCGTCCCTTACGTAATTTTTCTTTATCGAACTGCGTTTTTCAATATATCGGGCTTCCGCAGCATCGCGCGGCCAGTTCGAATACTAGTTTACTTTAATTATCAATAATGATTTTGACAATTTCGGGTTCAGCTCCATTTGGTTCGGTTCCTGACCCACGATCATCTCTATCGTACATTATGATACCCATCAACTATTTTCCATTCAAATAAATTTCTCTAAATTGCTTCAAGATACGGTGTATCAAATATAAGTCTTATATTGAATCTGTAAAAATAAATGAAAATTTACATCAAACTGGTCTTGCTCTTCTACAGTGCATCAGAGATTTGTACCTTGAGCTTCGCTTGATGTACTCTTGCTGCGTACTCCCCGGAGTTTCAAGAACAATGGCATGGAGATGAATCCATGGACAATTAAATTCAATCCTCTCATCTTTCTCTAAAGCAACTCCAAGCATTAACATTTGTACTCAAAACATGATATTAATATGTGTTTATAGTGCAGTATATTTGAAAACAAAACTGTACAATCTTAATTTCATCTTAAGATGCATCAAATTTACAAACGTGAAAAGTTTGAGCCCATTGGGAAATATGCAACCGGAATTGCTGCGCTTTTTTTGCTCTTCCCCTTTGCTTTGTGGTCATCATCAACGTTCTGAACTTTTCTTGATGCACAACTTTTTTCATTTCCTTCATCCACCACCTTGTTTGCCCCCGAGAAACAAGTATAGAAACCTGATATAATGGCCATCTTAATCACACAAAATAAAGAAATTAGAATTTTTTTGTAAGCTTTTGATGTTCACGTAAAACGATTTCCTGAGATGTGTTGCTATTGATGACTGATATCCTTGTTGTGAACTTGTGGTATTTATACACAGATAAACAATCTATTTCTTGGAAGTTTCTAAATAATTTCTTGACGTGGGTGAGCTATAATAAAATGAATTAATAAAATGTTTATGTTGACTCGAATGAGTATTTCTTGTTAGTCACACATTTGAAAATTGTGCTCGTGATACAATTTCTTAGGCTTGGCCGCCAAGGAAATATAATAGATTTGATTAAATAAACATTTTCCAATTTTTATTGTTATTTTATTCTAGTTTTAAAACTTAAATATATATCTTATAAAGTTATACTTTATTTATTCTTTGTCTAAAAAATAAAAGATACTGAAAAAAGAAAATTAATAATTATTCCTACTTTAAAATTAGAGGGTTTTGTGAATTTTGAAAAAGAAAATATTGTTTCTCTTCTTGCCAAGGCTACTAGATAAACAACAATTACATGCATAATATTAGAATTCAAAGAATTTTGCAGCAAATATGGATATAGAAAAAAAGAGCTAAGACTAGGAGTCTAGGAGAGTTGGTAAAAGTTGATCCAATAAGATACCATAGTGTAGGGATGAGTAAAGGAACCGAACCGGCCGGAACCGGCCCGACTCGGACCCGGACCAGGAACCGGAATATGGTGAAAATATGGAACTGAACCGGACCGCCGGTTCAATCGGTTCCGGTTCCGGTTCCGGTTCTTGCCGGTTCCTAAAAGTTGGAACCGGTAAACGCGAATTAGTGTTTAATGACACATAGCTTTTAAATGTAGGATGAGATTGAAAACTCCTTGGTCAAACACTAAAATGTTTCTTGTTCCAAGAAAGACATAAACCAATATAGTTTTTAGCTTTTCCACTTGATGAATGTTTAACGTTTTATCAAAAAAAATTATTATTGGTCCAAGACAACTTACTATATTTGGTTATACTTTAAATTTTTAATGCAACAATCATGCCAAAGTAATCACTATGACTTCCAAAATATAAACAAATAACCACTTGATTAAGTTAAAGTACTAATAAAAAATTTGCATTTATCCACAGAAATCATTCTTTACTGTCCTCCTTTTCTATTTCCTGTAAGCTATTATTTTTATTGAACTATTTACCGGTAATAAAAATATGTATATCAGAGTAAGGTGAAATCTAAGCACATCAAAGCATGTGAAACTATCTTCAAAGGAAGGATGTTTAAAAATGTTTGATGAACCAACGTGTAGGTAACGATGTTTTTTTTTAATAGAATTCAAATCGTCGCTTTATTTGGATACCCCGGTTCGGTTCTCGGTTTTGGGCCCGTTCCGCGGTCCGGTTCCATCCGGTTCCCGGTTCCAAAAATCCCAAAAAATTGAGACCCTGTCCTGGCCCGATCGGTACTTCCGGTTCCCGGTTCCCGGGTCGGTTCCGGTTCGGTTTCCGGTTTCAACCGGTTCCCCGGTCCATATGCTCACCCCTACATATTTGAGAGCTAACTTAAAAAGGGTGGACTATTTATCTGGGTAAGTGCCTGACGGAATTCAGGTCCAAATCAACCTCTTTCGGAAATATGGATCATTTTCATAACGCACAAAAATGTTTATTTCTTTTAAAAATAAGTATCATACGGTCATATTTATAAGTATCTTATTAATTTATCATTGATAAATGTAAAACAAAAGATACATTTACCCACGAATCATAGATGCTATTTGTTTCTGAGTTGTGATTATTTTATTGCGAGTGTTTTCATTTACACAAATAAAACAAAATAATTTTTAACATAATCTCATTGATTAAAAAATAATAAAATATATAATAAGATAATCATATCAGGATGGGTTATAGATGAGTATTAAAATTCTAATTTTAGTTTTAAAATATCATTGTCTCTTATTTTAACTACTGTTTTCCAGTTTTAGCAACACATTCATCTCCTCCGACCAGACTCAGACCATTTTCCTCAACTCATCCACAATCGTGCATATCCACAATCTCACCACATTCGTATTACCTCGATCATAGCACATGACTCTCCTCCACCGATGCCTAATCCGCCTCCAGCCGCTACTCCTCTATTCGCCGAAGGGCAGCAACCAGCAATTAGGTTTCCTCACAACGATTTTAACCAGGTATAACTGGTTAAAATCAAAGATAATAATATTTTAAAACCAAAAATGAAAGTTTACCGACCTATTGAGTGCAAAATTGAAAGTTCAATGACGTATTAGATGCAATTAATACTTAAGTGACTTAATAAGTAAATTTTGCTTTATTGGTTGTCATTATTCGTAGTGATCGATCAACCCACTTGAAATAGTTAGTCTTAGGATGAATATTGCACAATAAAGTAGTAAATCAGTTAAAACACCACTTTCTTTCTTAAACGTATAAACTTTCAACACTTTTTAGGAAATCATGGCAACCTAGAAATCTTCTATATGTTGATTGTCCATGAAGTCCAACATCTAGCCTCAATACCATATAAAACAGGTTCTTAGTTTTCTTTTTCAAATATTTTGTGGAATAATGTCGTATCATCTTATTTGCCATTCTAAAGGATAGATGACAAAAAGTTAAACATGGTATAACCGATTAAAAAAATCTGAAAACACCATATAAATAAGATATTCGTTAGATTTGTCAGCCCATTAATATGACTATAAAATTTTTCATAACATTTAAAGGTGGAATATGACCCAGGAACTGATAAATTTAATTAAACTATATAATTTAGATATTTTGTAGACTTCTCAACCCATTAATATGATTATAAAAAAAAATTGATAACACATAAAGGTGGGATATGACCCAGGAACTAATAAATTTAATTAAACTTTATTAAAAGGAATAAATTGAATGTTTCTTTACATCTCTTTACGATCGCTCATGTAAAACGAAATGAAAATTACTTATAGCACCCACAAACGTGTCATCTTTAACTGCAACTCCATGCATCAACAGTTGTACTCTATCCATCAAGTGTAGTACTTTCTTAAGATCTTTACAAAAATTATCTTGTATTTCTATAAGCGAGAAAGGTTTGAGCCGATCGGAAAGTAAGCCACCGGAATTGATGCACTTTTCTTGCTTTTGCTCTTTGCTTTGTTGTCATCATGATCTTGTCTTTGTTTTTCTTCAACTGCCACCTTGCTTGAACCGGAGAAACAACTCAAGAAACCGAACATAACTGCCATTTTAATTGTATGAACTATGAAGTAAAAAAGACTGGACTTCTCTTGTAATTAGGGTTTTTATGTTTTTGTTGGGATGCACCAATACACATACATTTACTCATATTTATCTACAAAAAACCTAATATAGTTCTTAGAGGTTTCCTGATAATATTTTTGGCTTGGGGAGTACGCTGATGAAATTGGTCAAAGGGAAACGTGTCTTTTGATTCAAATTGAACTTTTCTAGAGTGGAGAAGTCCAACATTCTTTCATGCAAACGGATATTATAATCGGGTCGAACCAAATTAGACTAAACTATAGCTAATGACAGCAGCATGAGAGGACCACCAATTTATAATCGGACGAATTTATAAATGCACCAACGACTATGAAGCTCCATCCAAATCGGTTTATTACATTTTTTAAAACTTAAGTGTTGTTTGGTATGTAATAATAGAAGAAGAAATGTAACAAATTATTATGGGAGAAAGAAAAAAAACATGTTTGGTTATCACAAATGAATTAAGGTAACATTTGGTACATAGTAATTTCAGAGAAAGAAATTGAGCATTCTATCGGAATGAAAAATGTCATTTTTGATTACTTGAAAGAATGAAATGAAACATTCTTCATGGAATGCAATTCATTCTTTTGAGTTGAATTTCATTCCATGTGGAATGAGTGTTTTTTTTTCTTTCCCTCAAGCTTTGAATAATGTATAATATAATTAAATTATTTTTTTCTTATAATCTTCAATATAAATTAATCTTTTTAAAATTTTCAAAACTTCAATTAAATTATTTTTTTATGTTTTTGGAAATAAATGGTTGTTTATCATATTTATATTTTAAGATATTATAGTATCTTGTTATCTTTATTTTGTAACTTTTACAAAAAAAAAAAAATTATAGATAAAACTTTTTCAACTATTTACAGAGCATATAATATGTATTTTGAATGAAATAAAATATATGCTTATAGGCAATTTTTTAACGGTATATCTTTATTTAACAAAACTTATGTTATAAAATAATATTCTTTTCTTTATTTATCAAATTTACTTGTTTAGTTTTTTATATATTAATAACAAATAATTAATATGTTTGAATGACTTATTTGATTCCTTCAAATCAACCAAACATCATAATGAAATGTATTGATTCATTCAATTACATTGTTTATTCATTTCATTCCATCATACCAAATACACCATAATAAAACATTCATCATGGACAGGACTGTTTTTTTTTTCAGTTCTCCAAAGAATAAAAAAAAATATAATATAATTATAAATTACTGTTATTCATATAATTTTAATAAATATACATATAAAAATTTAAAAAATTCCATTAAACTATTTATTTAATTTTCAAATATAACTATAAGTATTATTAATTATCATAATATTTTTTAGATCTTCATTGTATCTTTTATTTTTCAGACAATTTTTTAGATAAAGATGTTTATTTTTTACTAGTAAATTACATATTAGATGAAATAACATATCGTTATATGCAATTTAACAATAATCCTTTATTTAATTTGTAACATCCGTGTTTTGGGCATAGGAGTTTTGGGCTTAAACCGACAAATAAAATATATTTTGTAAATAAATAAAATAAATGAATAACTAAATTTAACAATTTGTTATATGTTATATTGTGAATAAATGAGCGAAGTATAGTTTTAAAATCAATTTGTAACCAAATGTGAGAAATTTGTCATAAGGACTAAAAATGTCAATTTGGCCAAACTTACCCTAAGTAAATTTGACTAGTCATGGATTTAGAAAATTAGAATATATATTAAAGGAATTGAGGTGGAGTTTAAATTAGGTCAAATAATTCATTGAATTAATATTAAGGACTTAAATTATGAAGAATTTTAGTGTAAGGGACCATTTGTGCCAAATTTAGGAACTAAGGGTTGGTGTTGATCTAGAGAATGACTCATGGGAAATAAATAATTTTATTTGGGGTATAAGTGTGAACTTAGAGATATCTAGTTAGAAGAAATGGACTTTTGGGGTGTTAGGTGAAATAGGATCAAACTATAGGGACTAGTTTTGCCAATTGTGAAAGATAACTTGTTTTTTATGGGGATTTCCCCCATTTCAGCCAAAACACGTTTTTGAGAGAAGGAGAGGGAGAGAGTGGCGATTTTTGAGAGATCATGGAGGATAAGATGCTAGAGTTTGAAGATTAATCAAAGTCCTTGAAGTTTCCCAGCAATCTAAGGTATAAACTCTCCTTTCTAGCCTTGGATTTCGAGTTAGGATTTGGGGTTTGTACCCAATTCGAGTTTTATGATGGGATGAGGTTCTTCCTATGATTCCCCAATGTTTATTTTATGTTTCTCAGTTGTTTGGATCAACATCCAATCCATGGATGATTTAGATCCTTAGATTTGATTGAATTGGGTGTTATGAACCCTAGAAATTGGGGGATTTGATGATTTGTTGAGGAATCTAGAAATTGATGGATGATTATGGTGGATTTGGATGAGGGGATTCATTTTTAATGATTCCTTAAGGATTCCAACCTTTGATTTGTAGTCTTAAACCATGAATCACTAGAAAATGAGAATTGGGTGTTGAAATGGGTTTTGTTCATGTAGATGATTATTGGATCTCTTGTTAATGGATGGATGAATGAGTTTAATGTATCAATTTGGATCTATAAGTGGAGTGAGGATCATTTCCTAATGATTCCATGGAATGGAAGAAGGAATCTCCACTTATAATCACCAATTGTAAGAATGGAATTGGGTATTCCATGGTTTAAACTTATAGAGTGAAGTTGTGATCATGGCATGTAATTGATTCATTTGAAATGGTTTTGAATAGTTTAATTGAGTCTAATTATGTGTATTTTGGGAAGGAATAATGTCCTTTTGATAACCATTATTGTTGGGAGGTTTTAGAACTTGAAGTGGGTCAAAAGGGGTAAAAAGGACCAAAAGCCGGAACTGCTGTACACGGAACACGGCCCGTGTCAGGAGGAACACGGCCCGTGTTAGCATGTCTGAGACTTTCTGGTTGGTTAACACGGCCCGTGTCAGGATCTGTCTAGTTTTGGGTACTTTTTGGGTTTTGAGCTTTACGGTTTGGGCCTTGGATCCTTGTTTTAATGCCAATCTTTGGGAATGTTTTAACTAAGATTTTCCTTATATTAGAGGGTCAAGGACTTCATTTTGGATGATGAATGATTGTTCCTTCTTAGTTCTAAAGAAGTAATTATAGTGTGACTTTTAGATGAATCGAGTATGATATCTTCCGTTCTTGTATTGTAGGAAGGGGATATGTTGTAGTAACTTGGAGGTGAGACTAAGGACTTGAGCTAGCACTCAACTAAGATGATTTGATGGATGAGATGATGTCTAGGAGCGCCTCCATATGCATCAACCTTGTGTGGAGTTAGTGTTGACTCGTCAGTTGACCTTCAGGTGAGTTTACCGGGAGTACACATCCCTCCAACTATCTTTTGTGTGTGTGGTCAATTACTTTTCATGCATGATATTATGTGAAATGTGTTATATGACTACTACTTGTGCATTGCATGAAAATGAGTTTTCTAAAGATGTTTTCAAATAAAGATGATGATGATGATGTTTTTAAAGATGTTTTGAGCATCCTAATTGTGCATTGCATTGCATATAGGATGGGATTGACCGAGTGAACCTTATGACGACCTTAAAGATGTTTAAAGATGATGGGCTAAAATAGCCACCTTGATGATGATTATTCCATATAGAGGGTTAAGATGGGCCCTCAACGATGTTTGTGGAATTGTTCCCGACAATAGGGGACCGCATGAGGGAGTTGCTAACCCTCATGGGGCTAGTGTGATGGCCACTAGTCCTAGTTTTGCCTATATGGGGATCGAGTGTCATGCTTCGTGCGTGTCATTTATGAACTTATGTAGGTGCCATTGAGGTGAGTTGGACTTTATGAGATGGACGTGGGTTTGGGATAGTTGCATCATGCATAGCATTTGCATATCATAACTATCTATGTTGAGTAAACCTTTATGATGTTTTAAATAACTTTTGAAGTGTGTGTTAAAACTATTTTTGGGAGTTTGTCCCGGGTGTGGTAGTCCACTACTCACTCAAAATGGGTCAAACTCGGGTAAACTCACTAGGCATTTCAATTGCCTAACTTATTTTGATGTGTACTCAGGTTGAGGAGTTTAGATAACTTAGAAGAGCTGGATGTTCAGAAGGCCATGGTTTGCGTGGTATCATTTAAGATGTGTAATGGTATTTCAGTTGTTACAACCTCGTTATTTTATAAACTAAAATGTTTTATCTAAAATGGGACCAAACGTTGTTTTCCGCAACTCAAACCTAAATTATTTCTCATTAAACCCCATGTGTTTTAAAATAGTTTTTTTTTGGAAGAAAATGACTTATTTGAAAATGTTGAAACTAAAGTTTTCACTAAAGGATGATTTTATTGATTAATGATGATAAATCATGGGTTAAAATGATGTTTTATGAAAAGCCTTTAGCGAGGGTGTTTCATAATTCAATCTTATTGTTATAAAATAACAATTTTTTATTTACTTATCAATTTAATCGTGTTAGTTTTTCTATTTATGTATAGTGAACAATATGTTTGATTTACATATTCCATTTCTTTCAGACCAACTACACATACATGACATTTGAACTCTTTTTGAAAAGATAAAGGGTCAGTTGGTTGTAACACTGTCGTGACTATCCAATTGGCACTTTGGTCCTCAGTGCTAGTGCACTTGGCGTTGAGATGACGTCGATGTAGATTATTATTCTTTTCAAAATTTATAAATTGTTCATGTTCTTTGAGCTTTTGAAGATTAGATTCAAATCCATAAATCACCATGACTTACATACACCCACCAATCACCACCTCCATCTCCACCCACTACCACCAACATTACTGGTGGACACATCAATCAAAGCTGATAACCAATAGACGTCATTAATGAAAGGATCCAAATTATGAATTTAAAAACATTAAAGTTCTTTCGACCCAAACTATTCTTTGTTGAATACAACTTCAAGACACTTCATGAACACAACTTCAAGAAGATGCCAAGATCTACAAAACAAAAAAAGATGAAATCGAAGATCAATAGAGAAAAAAATGAAATCGAATATCTAAATAGCAAAAAGAAAGAAACATAACATTCAAATTCCTCCTTGATTCTTTCACAAAGTCTAGTAATTTCGATTCTACCTGGTGACTCCTAGTTGTCTATGAAATACTGTCCCATTTTTGTTTCTCTTATTGGTTGATTCAAGTCAAATCTATTTATTGATTTCGCAGGTTGTTCGAAATTTGTGGGTTTTTAAGTGAAATATTTGATGTTGATGAGTAAGGTAAAAACTGTAGACCAAAATGCAAGTTGGAACAAACCATCAAATTGTCATTAGCCAATCTACTAAATCCTAAAATTATGTCGGTGAATTTTTCATGGATAAACGTGGTCATGAATAGAGAAACCCTAATATTAGGAGTCGATCTGGCATCATTCGAAACCCTGATATCTCATATGATGTCAACTCGGACAGCTGCTACAACTCTCCCCTCACATGGAAGCTCGTGTCATGTCAACAATTCTGTTACGGAAGCAGATAGACGATTCATTGGTATGGAATCAGTTATCTCCGACGACTCAATCTTCATTTAAATCCATTCATCTGTTTGTGTTCAACAAGAAGAAGTGAAGACGATAATGAGGAAACTATGCAATACGGTCTCAAATTGGCTTCGAGAGTATCCTACAAACAAGTTGGAACATACCATCAAATTGTCATCAGCCAATCTACGAAATCCTGAAATCATGTCGTTAAATTTATCTTGGTTAAACATGGTCGTGAAGAAAGAAGCTTCAATGTTTAACTGTTGAGGGGGACGTTGGTGGTGGAATGGAGGTGGAGTCGGCACTGCTGTGGATTCCACTATAGTCGGTGTTTGAGATCTTGGTTGATTAGTCAGAGGTGTGAAGAATAAGAAGAAAAGGAGTAGGCGTGAAGAAGTGATACCATCTGATTAGGGCATGTTACTTTATTTTACTTTTTAATTTTAAAAAATTGAAATAATCAATATATATTCGTGGATTCTAAGTGGATCCACTCACTTTAACATCATATGATCTGGTAAATAAATGGTATGTACCCATTTTTAACATGTCATTTATCGCTTAAAGACCTAAAATGCACAAAATATTGTTTATAGAACCTTTTAAAATATTTAACACAACTTTGTTGGACTATTATGACAATAACCCTATTAAGACCTAAAATGCACAAAATATTGTTTATAGAACCTTTTAAAATATTTAACACAACTTTGTTGGACTATTATGACAATAACCCTATTATCGCTAGATTATGATAACCATTAACTATTTTCCATTCAAATAAATTCTCAAAATTGCTTCAAGAGGCATGGTCTATCAAAATTTACAAGTCTTATAATGAATCTGCAAAAACAAGTGAAATTTTAAATCAAACTACTCTTGTTCTTCTAAGGTACATTGATGTACTCTTGCTACATACTCCAAGAGTTTCAAGAACAATCGCATGGAGATGAATCCATGTTTCTATGGACTATGTACAATTAGACTCATTCCTCTCACTTTTCACTTTTCTCAAAGCAGCTCCAAGCATTAATATTTGTATTGAAAGCATGATATTAATATGTGTTTATATAGCAGTATGTGAAAACAAAACTGTACAATATCTTAATTTCATCTCATAATGCACCAAATTTACAAGCGAGAAACGTTTGAGCCCATTGGCAAATAAGCAACCGGAATTGTTGCGTTTTTTCTGCTCTTCTCTTTTACTTTATGGTCACTATCCACGTTCTGAAAGTTTTTTGATGCACCATTTTTTTTCATTTCCTTCATCCACCACCTTATTTGTGTTGGAATCTCTAGCACATGGAGGGGACAACACTACACCTAAGCTCATGTGCACACAACTGTCAAAGCAAGATCTGATCTTGAACAAGGTGTTTATCATCATCACTAGGAATGTGATGTGTCTCTTAGATGCATATATATTTCTAGTCTAGCAAGTGAATTAAACACAGAAAAACACAGACAATTGTATAAGCTTCACAATCAGTTTTTTTGAGTTATATTTTCCTGATTGTTTAATCAAAGAGTTAGTTTGATTATTTGTTTTTATACACGTTTTATAGTCCTAAATTGGTATCAGAGCGGCGTTCGGTCGATGGGGGTGTGCAGCCCCAATTTCTCTTGATCGAGCTAGTTCGTGCAATGGCGAGAAACTAACAGGTGGTGCGTGATAAACGGACGTGAAGATATCAAAGCAGGTGGCTGTGATTCGGTTCGTTTTGCGGGTGTGACGGAAGACGGTAAAGGTGGGTGTGACCTTGTCTTGTCAACCGGTGGAAGAGTGCTCTCCGAACAAGCTTGATCAAAGAGGTTGGGGTTGTCAAAAGAAAGATTAGAAAGGCGATGGCACTAGCTAGAGAAGGAGGTCCGATGACGTATCAAGTCCCTGTTTTAACCCCAATAAATTATCCGGTGTGAGCGGTCAAAGTGAAATCCATTATGGATGCTCACGGCATATGGGAGACGGTTGATGTAAGGGTGTTAGGCGAAGAAACGAATCTAAAGAAGAAGAAACAAGCACTTGCTTTCTTGTTTCAAGCTATACCGGAAGAGATGGTGTTACAAATGGCGAGTTACACAGATCCAACACAGGTGTGGGATGGTTTGAAGACACGGTATTTGGGTGTGGATCGGGTGAGGACGGCTCGGGTTGCAACCTTGAAGAGGGAGCTTGAAGGTTTACACATGAAGGAGGATGAAACGATTGATAGTTTTGTGACAAAATTATCGGGGTTGGCCTCAAAAGCAAGGAGTCTTAGATATGAGATTGAAGAAGGTGATTTGGTAAAAAGGTTGTTAGATTCGATGCCTAAGTCGTTTCTTCAAATCGTGGCGTCAATTGAACAACGTTTCGAGTTGGATTCAATGTTATTTGATGAAGCCGTTGGTAGATTGAAGGCATACGAGGAGCGTATAAAAGGAACGGAAAAAACGGAGGACGTTCAAGATAGTTTATTGTTGGCTAGTGGAGAAAATTCAAACGTTTGTAAGCATTGTGGCAGTGGAGGTTCAAATCGGGATGACTTTGGACGTGGCCGGGGAAGAGGTCGTGGGTCCGGGAAAAGTCGGGATGGGGAACATTTCCAACGGGATAAAAGTCACGTTAAATGTTTCAAGTGTGGTGAATTTGGTCACTATAGCAATGAGTGTCCTAAGTGGGAAAAGCAAGAGGCAAATTTAATTGAAGATGAATCAGCAGTATTTTGATGGAAGACTTTGGATGTGACCAAGGTAGAGGTCGGGTGTCCGGAAAAAGTCGAGAATCAAGTTCGTTCAAGTGCTGGTTTGCGGTTTGTGACTGTTTGGATTAAGGCTTTAATTCAAATTATTCACTATCTTTATTTATGTGTTATGTTTTTAGTTATTTGGTTTGTTTACTATTGAGTGGGTATTATGGAGAATAAAGGGAAGGTGGAGCGTCAAGCCAGGAGAAGTGGAAGTTTCCATGGAAGAAGTAAACATATTAACACTCGGGATCGAAGACGTCTCTAGAAGGACTTAGAGATTCGGGGGTGATTGTTGGAATCTCTAGCACATGGAGGGGACAACACTACACCTAAGCTCATGTGCACACAACTGTCAAAGCAAGATCTGATCTTGAACAAGGTGTTTATCATCATCACTAGGAATGTGATGTGTCTCTTACATGCATATATATTTCTAGTCTAGCAAGTGAATTAAACACAGAAAAACACAGACAATTGTATAAGCTTCACAATCAGTTTTTTTGAGTTATATTTTCCTGATTGATTAATCAAAGAGTTAGTTTGATTATTTGTTTTTATACACGTTTTATAGTCTTGAATTTGCACCCAAGAAACAAGTAAAGAAGCTTGATATAATGGCCATCTTAGTCACACAAAATAAAGAAATTAGAATTTTCTTGTAAGCTTTTGATTTTCTCGTAAAAGGATTTCTTGAAATTTGTTGGCTATTGATGACTTATTGTTGTGAACTTCTGGTATTTATACACAATAAACAATCTATTTCTTAGAAGTTTCCAAATAATTAAGTTATTGGCGTGGGAGAACTATGACAAAACGAATTAATAAAATGTTTATGCTGACTTGATTGAATATTTCTTGTTAGTCACGCATTTGAAAATTGTGCACGTGATACATTTCATAGGCTTGGCCGCCAAGGAAATATAATGAATTTCATTAAATAAATCTTTTAACTTTTATTGTTATTTTAATTTTAAAACTTAAATTTGCATCTTATAAATTTATATTTTATTGATTCTTTTTCAATAAAATAAAAGATACTCTAATAAAAAGTTAATATTTTTTTACCCTAAAATTAGGGCGTTTTGTGAAGTTTAAAAAAGATAGTTTCTCTCCTTGGCGAGGATTACTACATAAAAAACAATTACATGCATAATATGGAATTGAAAGAATTTTGCAACAAATATGGATATAGAAAAATAAAAGAGCGAAGAACCAGGAAAGTAGGTAAAAGTTTATCGGATACGATAATCACAGATGCTATTTGTTTGTGAGTTGCGACTATTTCATTGTGAGTATTTTATTTACACAAATAAAACTATAATTTATTTTTTAATAGGTTATAGATAAGTATTAAATTTTAGAAAGGGTTAATAATACAAAAGCCATTGTAGTTAGGGTTAAATGTTGAAAAAACCATTCTTGATTTTTTTTGGGGTGTTAAAGCCCTTCTTGATTTGAGAAATGTCACAAAAGCCATTATGGTTAGGTCTAAATGTTAAAAAAGTCATTCCATATTCTTTTAGGGTATTAAAGCCCTACTTGATTTGGGAAACAGATACTAAAGCCACTGTGATTATGATTAAGTGTTAAAAAACCATTACTGATTAAATATGTATATAAACTTACACCTGCATGCCAGTATTGGTTCTATGACACCCATATGGAATATATCAACATTCATGGATCTAAGTCATCTATGTAGTCAGTTATAGATGGTATGTAGGCGAAAGTTTAAATACATATTTAATCATGAATGATTTTTTAACACTTAGGTGGTGTTGTTTTTAAGAGGTAAGCAGAGAAAGTGAACTTATTTTGAATCATATCAAAGCATTAGAGAAGCACGAATGGAACAGCTAAATGGTCTACAATCTGCAGACCATATCTGCAGACATCTGCAGAAAAAGAGGTGAACCAAATGTCTGCAATCTGCAAGAAAAAGACTGTTTGTTTTTTAAAGTCTGCGGAGTACTAAAATAAAATAAATTATTTATCAAATTATATATTTTTGTATATCTAACCTTTTATTTTGTCAGTAACTTTTTATCAATAATCATCTATAATTTATATAAAAAAATACTTTATTTTTAAAGTTAGAAGAGGTTAGAAGACGCAAAAAGACTTTAGTCCATGTCTGCGAGAAGAAGAGGACATGCAGACCTTTTTAGGTTTACGATCTTCTAAAAAACAACCAGTCTGCAAAGGCAAACATCTGTGCACTGTCTACAGGCTGCAGACAAAATATGTCAAGAAGATCTACAGACAAAAAACAAACACCCTCTTAGCCTTAACCAGAATAGCTTTTGTGTCATTTTCCCAAATCTAGAAGGGTTTTAATGCCCGAAAAATCTATAATTTTTTTTTAACACTTAGTCCTAACCATAATGACTTTTGTGATATTTTTCCAAATCATAAAGGGCTTTAATGCTCTAGAAAAATCATAAATGGCTTTTTCAACATTTAGCCCTAACCACAATGGCTTTTATGTTATTAACCTTTTAGAAACGTATATCATTGGTCGTAAGAAATCAAAAGGCGAACCAACATTCTCAGTTTCTCCTCTCTCGCCGTCTCCCTTCCTTCCTCGTCGACTCGCCGTTTCGGTACCGACTTACCGCCGTTCGCTCCGTCTGTCGTTTTCACGCGTCATGTATCCTCGCTGCTTCAGGCCTCATTGTCGTCCGGTAGACAGTTTACTATGACGGCATATTCTTACAAGTTACCAGTAAGTTTTCCTGTTGTAAGACGTTTTCTTCTGATTAATCATAATTCGCGTCATAATTATTTCTTTTTTCCATTAACTTGTGATTAAATTTTTGTTTATTTCAATTACTTTTGTTTAGTTTATAGTTCAATTAGCAAAGTACGAAGTCCACATTGGGGAAAATTTTCAATCATCCACGATTACTTCTCTAATTCTTTTATATTTTCCATATCTAAATTGCCCAGTGATGATCACATTGTGCAAAACATGCGTATCTATGGAAGCCACTTTGTTATATTCCTTGAATCAGAATTAGGGTTTTACTTGTGCAGAGTCTAGATCCTAAGTCAATCAGGTAATGCTCCATTCATTTGCAAATTAGACGCACTGCATTTCTGTTTTGAATTCAAGGTACAAAATTAATATGGGTTTATTACTTTGATAGTTTTTCATGTGAATGTTGTAATTACAAATAGGATTTGGTTAACTCAACATCGTGTTCAAGGGGCAGTAACAAACCAATGTCATCACATGGTTTTCATAAAGAAGATGCAACTTGAGAGTGTGTATTAAGTGCATTTACCTTTGAAGTTTATCTAGCGTGGAGTTTTTTTAAAAGCGAAAACTTAGAAAGCATTGTTAGTTTCAAAGACATATAATTTTGAACAAGCCCATCAATGTGAGACCAAATCTTTCAGATGTATGCTGATACTAGATCTAGTAATAGATATATTAAAATTTGAAAAACTTGTTCTTTACTAAGTCTGAGAATCTATAAAGAAGACCATGGCAAGGAACTAATTTTTGTTACGTTTGGATCTTTTGATGTTTGGTTTCACTATGGAAGTTGAAATTTCTGTACTTTTGCAATTCCTTTCATGTGAGGTAATAGTGGATATTGTAATTGTTTCTACAATAGCATAACCTGTTGATTTTTTTGGGGATTGCATATCCGAACTTTAAATGGATTTTATATTGACAATAGTAGGAATGTTTATGTGGGTTAATCAAACCATAATAAAGGTTTTGTAGGTTAACAAAATGAATGGAGTGATGGAATAAAGCACTTGCTAATTTAAAAGGGAAGGATGTAAATGGCTGGTAACCACTTTCTTACTCATCCTTTCATACTCCAATTTTGTTTGATTAACACATGGAATGTCGATATCATCTTTTGCCTATGCATTTCAATATGTGTCTTCAATATAATCAAACACGTGTTTTTCAGAAGTATTTAAATCCGATAAAGAAGATGCACAAAATTGAATCTAAGTTTTCAATCATGTGATCTAATAAATTCATATAGATAGATTAATCATCTTGACTTATTAGACATGGTTGATATGCATTTGTTGTGTTATTATAAATTAAATCATTTAGCTAAATTATTTATATAAATTCTATACGATTTTTGTTAAAAAAAATATTCTAAGTGGTTTGCTATGCATCTACTATTAATTATACCATACTACCTCTAAATATTGACATCTTTTATGATACATACAAACTTTTTCCTATAAGTAGTCTAAGATAACCTATAACTCTTCCACAACATTTTGGTCAAATCATGCAAAACCACATCAATAGTTAAGTTTGATGGTCATGTGGAAACACAATGAAATTAATTTGGTAAGTCATCTCTTATTATTGGATACTTATATGGTTAGAAGTGGAAATATGATATAGGTTTAGTGTGAAAATCTTAATTAAAAATGATAGCTTAATATGATATAGTTTTGATACGGACCTTTGGATAATTCAAATCTCCAAATCTAGTATGTTAGTTTTGTGGATTGTGTTTTTGTAGTTCTTATTAAAATCAAGTTTCAAGCTAGAGACAAAGTTTATTGAACAAAATGTTAAGGAGATTTACCGTAGACTACATGTGCCCTTACAAAGTCCTCAGCCACTACTTATTAGGATGGACTATTCAATTGAACTCATCCCTTCATGGTTAAAAGATACTCAAATACTATGGACAAACTCACTTTTTTAGGTATAGGCGGAATCATGAAGGCATCTTTAAACAAATATGTCTCTAGGTTACATTGTCATAAATTCTACACAAGCAACTATACAAAAAGGTTTCGATAATGGTGCGAAGTAAAATGATATGCTTGTCATCTTAATATAATTCCTTTAACATGGATACAAAACAAAAGGTCATGGGAAAAAGTATTCATCGGAAATTTATTATTTGCAAGTGACAACCTTACTAAAAAGTCGGTAAAAATCATAATGAACTCCAAATCGCTTGGTGAAACCTTCAAGATGACGAAAGAAGAGGTCTTTGTGTTTATGGCAATATTGTTAGCCTTGAGCTTGAAATGCATGTCATTAATGTCGATTCAAGATTTACCTAGATTACAACCATCTAGAAATAGTGCTTAAACAATCTTTAACATGCCTATGGTTCTTGGAAGTTTTCAAGTTTATTCCAATATCGGAAATATGAGGACAATTTTAACACGTGCCTCAATTGATTCACAAACCTCAAGCACACCAATGCAATTTGTAACTAATAAATACTCAAGTGTATAGAGTTGGAGAAAGCCACCCAAAGTACGAACCGGTTCACAAAACTTAAATCAAAGAATCTTTACTGATCTAATTAATAGCTAAAAGAGAGATAAGTTAGAATGGTAGTGAATTTCATAAAGTCAATAATAAATGCTGATAAATTACCTTTTGCCTTTTCTTAATTTGTTGTGTGTTACTATAACAAATGCCAAATGATTCAATATTGCTATATGACATGTCGAGAGCATTGAGATTCTTAATAGGAAAGTATGAGAGTATAGATTTCAAAGGAAACCATGCATACACAATCATCATAATTATTGTGGAAATTTCTTATTTACCTATTAGTTTGTACATAATTGAGTTGTAGTACCATCAAATTATCAATATTAGTCTATACATTTGTTTCCATCTTAAATGATGAACCCAACATCTCTTTCTCAAGCATTTGCATGTCAAGAGCATAGAAGATTTTCTTACCCCGTGAAGAAATGGAATTCTAAAAAACTTTTAAATGTGTTACATATATACATGTGTACAAACTATACAAACACATTAAACATGTATATCACTAATGAGTATACATGGCCTCATCCTTTTCTTTTTAACATTCAAGATGACTCTTCATGACACCATGATCGACTTTGCTTCAATGACTTGTCAGTTAACATACACGAGTCTTTCATCTCTTGAAGCAATTGATGCATCTTCAATTGACTGTTCCATCTGATACTACAAAGACATCTTTCGATGAGAATTCTGATCCATACACTTTTGTGATATAACATGTCATTTATATTGTTTCGCCAAAATATCTATCTTTTTCAAGTTTCAACAAAGAAACAAGCAATATGCTTAAACAAGTCCTCATCACATCAGTTTTGGATGACAAATAGGCAAAGAGGCAAAGTGTCATAGCTCACTCTCATCACATCAGATTTGTTTTTCAGTTCTTTTATACACTTTTCCGAATAAGCTACATCTCAATTATGTAGAGAGTTACCCAAAACTACACGAGCCATTGTCCTCCACAATTCATAAGCTTTTTTGACACCTCTTCATAACCTGCCTAGGGATTGTTGTTGGGACATGAATGCATAAAAACATAAAAGTTGTCGTTATTCAATTACATGTAAGCCTTTAAGCAAGTGCTTTGTATGCTTGGATTTAGCGTTCGTTTAGAATAGTGTACAATTTGTCTCAACCAGATGTGTATTCTTTGTTGTTATTATGATTTTGCTTCATGGATGAAAACGTCTACTTGCAATTAATGCATCAAAGTGGTCAAGACTACCGATATCATGAAGAACTAGAAGCACGTTGCTTACAGGATACAACATTCTCTATCTTTGAGGTGTATCTAGAGACGTGATAAACTTGTAGTTCTTGATTATATTGGTTATTTGACACAAAATTGTGCACTATTTAAAACAAACATTAAGGCCAATCATGCAGAAAAACTTCGCTCACGACTTGCATGACATGAGTTATTTCAACTTTTTTGTTTTCAAGCATTCATGTTCAACAATCCCATGGCTAGTTATCAAGAGATATCAAAAAAGTTTATGAAGTGTTATGAAGGACATTGACTCTTTAAGTTTTGGGCATGTCTCTACATAATTGAGATTTAGCTTATTTGGAAGAATGAAAGGGGAAATAAATTAGTTCTTGTACAAATAATGTCTTTTAGAAGGAAGTTTTGTTTTTTGCCGTCCAAAAATGAATAGGAATTGTTTAAGCATATTGCTTCTTTCTTTGTTGAGATAGATAGAATATAAACACAAGACTAGGCTCACGAATCTCATTGACAAAATCCTTCTTCGTATCGGATGGAATAACAAATTGGAGATGCATCGGTTACTTCAAGAGTGTTAGGATCGAGACACTTAGCATACGGACGCGGAACTCACACAATCAACTCACAAATTAAGAACACAAGAATTTAACGTGGTTCGGTCTAATCTGACCTACGTCCACGGCGGGTAACTAGAAGTTTTATTGCTCTGTGTTTATTTGTGTTGTGTGGTACATAAATCTCTTCAACTGAAGCTCTATTTATATGTGTAAGCAATTAATGTGAAATGAAGAACTTGAAATGAGGCTACCAAACTTATTAGGCTACCAACCATTCACCAACTCTTCAAACTTCACCAACCTTTGAATAAATCTTCAAAAGCTTCACATTTACCTAACAATCTCCTACTTGAAGATTTTGAACAACGTAGTCTTTCTCTACCGTCCAATTGTTGCAACAATTCTTCAATCTCTCACTTGAAGCCACGGAACAATCTTCACCTGTGCTTCAACTGTGCATTCCAAAAAACACTTTTAATCTTAGCTCTTTCCTAGTTACTCTGGCCTTCTCTTCAATTTACCTGAAGGCTAGTTGAAGCTTTCGTTAGCTCCAACACATTAGTCATGGCTAAGTCTGCCACTGACCTGCTCTCTGTCTCCACCGGCTCCCACTGAAATGAACTGCCCGATCCTGGAACATCCTGAGAACAAACGATACTCTCCATGTGTAGCAGATAATCTGGAGAGATTTTTACGGATGGAATACTGGTTTTCTTAACCCACTGTGTTCTGGGTATTCTAGCTGAGACACAACCCTTGCTCCTACTGCTATGAATGCCCTTGACTGGTTTTTCTGAACCGTTCCAAACACGTTCAACCTGAATCTGACCTGTGACTCTGGGTTTGCCATCTGCAAAGCAAACCTTCTTCTGTCCACGAGACTCTATGAACCGAACTTTGGTCTTTTTCTGAACTGGGACGGTTACTCCCTCAGACGGTAAACTGACCATATATAATGAACCCCTCTTATGTCCACGAGCTATCACACGATTTCCTTTGACTACCTTCCACTGCCCATTCCTGAACTTAACCTCGTGCCCTTGTTCATCCAACTGCCCAACAGAAATCAACTGTTTCTTCAGACTTGGAATTACACAGACATCCTTCAAAGTCCATGGACCGACTGGAGTCTTCAGATCTAAGTCTCCTATGCTCGTCACATCAAGAATCTCATCGTTCGCCAGTCTTACCTTACCAAAATCCCCTTCTTTCAGATTCCGCAGTGCTTCACGGCTGTGGGTAGCGTGAAATGAAGCACCCGAATCCATAACCCAGGAATCCACATTGCTCTCCACACTACAGATCAAAACATCATCATCTGAATGGTCTACTGCAACGTTAACTTCTTTCTTGTCTTTTGGACATTGGTTCCTGAAATGTCCAACCTCTTTACAGTTCCAACAAGTCACATCATTTCGAGTCCTCGACTGACTCCTTCTCCTGTTCCTGCTTCTACTACCTCTGTTATTTTTTCTACCTCTGACTGCATTCAATTGTTCACTTGATGATTCCCCGGAATTTCTTCTTCTGACGTCTTCGCCTAAATTAAATCCCGAATTCCCTCAAAAGTGAGCTCTTTCGATCCTGCGGAACTAGTAACGGCTGTAACTGTTCCGGACCAACTGTCAGGTAATGATGATAACAGTAGTAAAGCTTGAACTTCATCCTCGAACTTTATTCCCACTGACGCAAGTCTGGATAAAATCGAGTTTAAATTGTTGATGTGCACTGTAACTGAACTTCCTTCCATCATCCTTGTGTTGACTAGTTCCCGAATCAGGAAGACATTATTTGCTGCCGACGGCTTCTCGTACATATTAGACAATGCCTCCATGATTCCCTTTGTCGAGGTCTCCTTCAAAATGTTGAAGGCAACATCCTTTGACAACGCTAGTCTAATAAATGCCTTGGCCTTCTTATCCAAAGTCTCCCACTGTGCCTGTGTCATTGCCTCCGGTTTTTCACCTAAAACTGCGTCCAAGTCTTTCTGCACGAGCAAATCTTCAATTTGCATCTTCCACCAACCAAAGTCCTTCCCATCAAACTTCTCAATCTGAATCTTACTGCTTTCTGCCATTATAACGGACAAACTGCGCTTTTTTCAGAAATTAAGGCTGAAAAATGCATTTTTTCTGAAGTTTAGGGGCTAAACTGTCCTTTTCTGAAAGTTTAGGGGCTCAACTGCAACTTTTTGAAAGTTCAGGGGCTAAACTGCAATTTTCTGAAAGTTCAGGGGCTAAAGTGCAATTTTCGAAACTTCAGGGACCTGTTTTGCAATTTTCAGGAACCTTAGGGACCTGTTTTGCAAATTCTGGAACTTCATGGACCTATTTTGCAAATTCTGGAACTCCAGGGACCTATTTTGCAAATTCTGGAACTTCAGGGACCTGTTTTGCAAATTCTGGAACTTCAGGGACCTGTTTTGCAACTTCTGGAACCTCAGGGACCTGTTTTGCAAATTCTGGTACTTCAGGGACCTGTTTTGCAAATTCTGGAACTTTAGGGACCTGTTTTGCAAATTCTGGAACGTCAGGGACCTGTTTTGCAACTTTTCGAACCTCAGGGACCTGTTTTGCAAATGATACAGTACCGCTACAGTATCGTATTCTCCGGCGAAACTCCGGTGCTACAGTGTCGTCTTCTCCGGCGAACTGGTTTTTCCGGCCAACTTTCCGGAGAGTTTTGACCAACTTTGACCGGCGATTTGGAGGTCTTCCGACGCTCAAAAAATTCGAAAAAATATATTTTCGGAATCTGCGGAATGAGACCTTTCCAACGGCGTAAACCAAAATCGTTTTTTAGACAAAAAATTTTCGACCCAAAAACAGAAAATCACCCTCTCGAGGTAAACCAAGGCTCTGATACCACTTGTTAGGATCGAGACACTTAGCATACGGACGCGGAACTCACACACTCAACTCACAAATTAAGAACACAAGAATTTAACGTGGTTCGGTCTAATCTGACCTACGTCCACGGCGGGTAACTAGAAGTTTTATTGCTCTTTGTTTATTTGTGTTGTGTGGTACATAAATCTCTTCAACTGAAGCTCTATTTATATGTGTAAGCAATTAATGTGAAATGAAGAACTTGGAATGAGGCTACCAAACTTATTAGGCTACCAACCATTCACCAACTCTTCAAACTTCACCAACCTTTGAATAAATCTTCAAAAGCTTCACATTTACCTAACAAAGAGATGCGAAGATTCGCCAGACGTCAAGAGTCAAATGATAAGACATGGAAGTGAAGTCGATTATTGTATCATGAAGGCATTTAAACTGTTAGAAACAAAAAAGGGCAATAGGCCTTTTATAATTTCTAGTTGTATGCATGTTTAAAGTATTTTTGTATCTCCTATATACATGTATAATATGTAACACATTTAATTTTTTTCGGCATTCCATTTCTTCTTATAGTAAAAAAAAACTATTTAGTCATTTCTCTTGACATGCGAATGCTTGAGAAAGAGAAGTTAGGTGCATCCTTTGAGCTAAAAATATATGTATCGAATAAGATGGATCATCTGATGCTACTATAACTTGATTATGTGCAAATCAATGGGTCTTATGAGATCATTCCATAGGATTTATTATGGTTATGTATGCATGGGTTTCCGTTAAAGTCTATACCTTCGGATTCGCCTATAGAGAATCTCGTTGCTCTCGACATGTCATATAACAATATGGAATCATATGACGTTTGTCGTAGTAATTCACAATGACTTGGGAGTGGGCAAAATGCAACTTATCTTCATTTATTATTCTTTAAGTTAAGTTTAAGAAATTCACTATGTTCTAACTAATCTCCATTTCAACGGTTGATTGGATTATGCTTAAAAGATGAAAGGTTCTTAATATAAGTTGTGAATAACTTCACACTGTGGGTGGCTTTCTCCAACTTACTACACTTAAGAGGTTAATAGTTAGAAATTGCATTGGTTTGTGAATCAACCGAAACATGTGTTAAATCTTCTCTTCATTGATCTAAGGTATTACAGCAAGCTTGAAAAACTTCCAAGGAGCATATGCATGTTAAAGAAGGTTAAACCACTATTGCTAGATGGTTGTAATCTCAGTGGACCTCGAGATTAGTAATACCTCCAGATTAGTAATACAGATTCATTGAGAATGCTCAAGGTTAACAATAATAGCATAAACACAACGACCTCTTCCTCCCTCTTGGAGGTCGTGCTAAGTAATTTGAAGTTCATATGATTTCTTTACTGAACTCTTTGGTAAGGTTGTCATTTACAAATAATAAATTTTCCACTTAATTCTTTTCCATGGACTTCAGTTTCGATCCATGTTAAAGGAATTATATTTAGCTGAAAATCATGTCATTTCCTTGCCCAATCGTGTGGGAAATCTTCCTACGCTTGAGATACTTAGTATGAGTAATTGTAAAATAATGTTGAGTAACCAAGCCTTTGCTTGGAGAAGTTGTATTAATTGGATCATATAAATATATGGGATCGAATCCAGATCAAGAGCCAATTAGATGTTTTTAAATAATCAATGTATTACATTTTATCCATTTTTATCATAAGAGGAAGTGTCGTAAATCCGACACCTAGAACAGTTCTTCACGAATGCAACCATAAGCAGGTCACTTGTAAATGTGTTAGTTGCCAACTTGCATATATTACATATATCTTGTTGATGTTACTACTTTGTCTCTTCTTAAACGTATAAACTTTCAACACTTTTTAGAAAATCAAGGCAACCTAGAAATCTTCTATCTGTTGATTGTCCATGAAGTCCAACTTCTAGCCTCAATACCATATAACTAAGATAGAATTTGACAACTTAAAAGAAATCAAAGACATATTTGAGAACTTAAACAAGTGGCGTATCAAGTACTTCTTGCCAAACAGGTTATTATTTTTCTCAAATATTTTGTTGAATGATGCCGTATCATCGTATTTTCCATTCTGAAGGATTAGTGATAAAAGGTTAAAGATTAAAAGAATTTGAACACCAATACACCATATAAATAAGATACTTTTTGGACTTCTCAGCCCATTAATATGATTATAAAAGAATTGATTACACGAATATGACCCAGGAACTAATAAATTTAATTAAAATTTTTTAAAAAGAATAAACTGAATATTTTACATATATTTTCGATCGCTTATGTGAAATGAATGAAAGTTACGTTTACCACCCCAAACGTGTCATCTTTAACTGCGACTTCATGCATCAATAGTTGTACTCTATCCATCAAGTGTATTACTTTCTCTAGACTGAAAAATTCTGGTAATTAGAGTATTATGTTTTTATTTGGGATGAACCAATACCCATACTTTTTCTCACAAAAACTTAATACATATCTTGTTCCCGACAACATATTTGGCTTGGGGAGAATTCAAATGAAATTGGTCAAAATAGAACGTGTCTTTTGATTTAAATTGAACTTATCTAATGAAAATGCTAACGATAGCTAATGATATGAGAAGACCACCAAGATATAATCGGACCACTTGATAAATGGACCAACGATTATGAAGTGTTATTTTCATAAGATAGCGTAAGGGCATTTTCGTAATTTACTGTTATTTCTGTTAGAAACAGTTTTTCTGTTATTGTTGGTAGTTAGCTGGTTGTTAGTTGATTGTAGCTTTCTTTTGTTTGTATATATATCTTGTAATTGTTGATTCAGTTTAGTAATGAAAACCAGAGAAAATTCCCGAAGTTTTTTCTTCTCCTTCGTTACCATTTCATACTCTGTTCTTGAGTTTCTACATGGTATCAGAGAATGGTCGATCTGATTCATCCATTGCTTATCGAATTTTGTCTTCAATCTGTGATAGATCTTAATTGATTCGTTTCAGATCCTTTTCTTCAATCAATTTCATCTGTTTTCTTTGTTATTTCTGCGTTTCTCATCTCAATTTTTCTCTGCAAATCTCAATTGTTCTTTTCAATTCTTCGACATGTCTCAACCAAATGAAAATTCATCATCAAGTGTCATTGATTCCTCTAGTCCCTTCTTCCTTGGATCTTCTGACAATCCGAATTCAATCCTTGTTACTAACGTCTTCAATGGCGTTGGTTTTTCTTCCTGGAAAAGGTCTATGACGATATCTCTTTCAGCCAAAAACAAATTCGGTTTTGTTGATGGTTCAATTACCCAGCCTCTTCAAACTTCTACTGATTATCCTCATTGGTATCGTGTCAATTCAATGATTATAAGTTGGATTCTGAATTCTCTTAGTAAAAACATTGCCGACAGTGTTCTTTTCCTCCAAACTGCACAAGCAATATGGAAGGAACTTAATCAGCGCTATGAACAGACGGATGGTGCAATGATATATCAAGTTCAACAACAGTTGTATTCTCTATCTCAGGGATCTGACGATTTCTCAACTTACTTCACCAGATTATCAAAAATATGGGATGAGCTACGCATTGTTCAAGATCTACCTCCGTGTTCTTGCGGTACTGCTGCAGGTATACACAAATTCCTTGAAGATCAAAGACTTGTACAACTTCTTATGGGTTTAAATGAATCCTATCGTACTATCAGAGGTCAGATACTAATGATGAAACCATTGCCCACTGTATCTACTGCTTATTCTCTAATAATCCAAGAGGAAAGGCAACGTGATATTCATTTACCTTCAAATTTTTCAACTGATGCTGTTGCTATGAATGTCTCAACTGTTAATTCAAACAATATCAACAAGAAAGCTCTTGTTTGTAATCACTGTAAGAAAGGAGGACATACAAAAGCTAATTGCTATAGACTCAATGGTTTCCCGGCAAATTTCAAGTTTACTAAAAACAAAAAGGATGATCTTAAGTCAACTGTTCAGAATGTTGTGGCTACTCCAAGTATATCAACTGAGCAGTATCAGAATTTGATCGATATGCTGCAACTTATCAAGAAAAATGATGATGATGGAAACAAGACTGGAATAAGTCAAGCTAATTCTATTCTGTCACAAGGAGCTATGAATGAAGAAGGTAAAACTTTTTCATTCAAACATTTTGCTGCAAATGTATATAAGTCATCTTCACAGTTACACAAGAATCTTTCATGGACAATAGATTCTGGAGCCACTGATCATATGTGCTCTAACAAATCTTTATTTTTATCTATGGAAAAGCTAAATCATCCACATGTGATTGGTCTTCCTAACGGACATGATTTCTTCGTTTCTTTCATTGGTGAGGTCAAAATACACAACTCTATTGTTCTTCACAAAGTTTTGTATGTTCCCAGTTTTAAATATAACCTAGTTTCAGTCTCTAAACTTTCAAATCAGTTGCAAACATTCGTTCTCTTCACTGATGAACATTGTATGCTGCAGGACCCTTTGTCAAAGAGTGAGCTTGCTCTTGGGATTCTTGGCTCCAAACTCAATGATCTCTATGTTTTTCATCACAATGAGATACAATCCAATTTGTCATTTTGTTTTTCTGTGTTTGCAAATAAGCCATGTAACACAGTTCATAATTCCTTGTCCATTTGTAAATCTGATACTTTGAAATGGCATAGACGTTTTGGTCATGTTTCTTCTGATAAACTCAAACGAATATTACCAAACCTTTCTGTTAATCATGATCCTTGTCTCGTTTGTTCTAAGGCTAAACAACATCGATTGTCTTTCCCCAAAAGTCTTACTCAATCTGTCAAACCTTTTGATTTGGTCCATATTGACACTTGGGGTCCATACAAACATGCCACACATGATGGATATAAGTTCTTTATTACCATTGTGGATGATTTTAGCAGAAATACATGGATACATTTGTTAAAAAATAAAAGTGATGCTTTTTCATTGATTCAAGCATTTGTTTCTCTCGTTAAGACCCAATTTGACACTACCATCAAGGTTATACGCACAGACAATGCATATGAGTTAGGATTAAGTAACGAAGGAAAATGTTTCTTTCAAAACAATGGCATTATTCATCAACGAACTGTGGCATACACCCCTCAACAGAATGGGATTGTAGAAGGGAAACACAAACATATCCTTGAAGTATCAAGAGCTTTGTATTTTCAGTCTGCATTAGGAATTGCTTACTGGGGAGAATGTGTTAAGGCTGCAGTCCATATTATTAATCGAATTCCGTATAAAGTTCTTCAATACTACAGTCCGTTTGAAAAGCTTACAAATACTAAACCTTCGCTTGATTATCTGCGCGTGTTTGGATGTTTGTGTCATGTCTCTACATCATCAGTACACCGTGATAAGTTTATGCCAAGATCCAGATCATGTGTCTTCATTGGGTATCCATATGGTCAAAAAGGATATAAGTTACTAGACCTGGAGACACACAACATCTTTGTCTCAAGAGATGTTCGTTTTTTCGAAAATGTCTTTCCACTTCAATCTTCATCTTCAAATATCTCCAATAGTCCACCTTTGACATTTATTCCAACTGTTCAAAATGATAACCTTTGTACTGATGACATTATTGCTGAACCTCCTTCATCCATTCCCATCAATAACGAACATTCGCCTTCTCCTCCCAATATTCAACCTACATTACGAAGAACTACTAGACAGGTTCAGCATCCTGTGAGATTTCAAGATTATGTGTGTAGTAATGTTACTTCACACAGTAAATGTTTTCACACAATTACTAATCATTGTTTGTGCAACCCGTCTACTATTCAAAGTTCCAACTCGATAAACTCTTCTAGCTTGGTGTTTAATGCTACTCATTCTAACATGGAACCTGCGTTTTATCATCAAGCTAAAGGCATTCCTGAGTGGGAAGATGCAATGCAAAAAGAGTTTGATGCTCTACATGCTAATCACACTTGGGAGGTTGTCAAGCTTCCAAAAGGTAAAAAACCCATTTCGTGTCGTTGGGTGTATAAGATCAAATATCGAACGGATGGGTCTATAGAACGCCATAAGGCACGTTTAGTGGCTAAGGGTTTTACTCAAAAGGCTGGCATTGATTACCATGAGACTTTCTCTCCCGTAGTTAAATTCAACACAGTTCGAACACTTGTCTCACTCGCTGTTAAGAGACATTGGAAAATTCACCAATTCGACGTGAATAATGCATTTTTACATGGTGAATTGCATGAGGAAGTTTACATGAAAGTTCCACCTGGTATGGATGTTCCTTCTCCTTCATATGTGTGCAAATTAACCAAGTCGCTTTACGGATTAAAACAAGCGTCACGACAATGGTACGCCAAATTGTCGAGTGCTCTTTCCTCTAGAGGCTACAAACATTCTCTTAATGATTATTCTCTATTCATAAAGAAAGACATGTCTCATATTGTGATTGTTGCAGTTTACGTTGACGATATTTTAGTAACCGGGGATGATTCTCACGAAATTGATTCACTTAAACGATTTCTGGATGATAAATTTAAAATCAAGGATTTGGGTCTAATTCATTACTTTCTTGGTTTAGAGTTCAATGAAATCGATACAGGCATGATTGTTAATCAACAAAAGTATGTTCATGAGTTACTTTCTTCCTATTCCATGGATGATCAATCTTCAGTTTCAACACCTTTGCCATCTAAAAGTAAATTGATGCCAATTATGTCAGATCCTTTACCCGATCCAAGTGTTTATCGACAACTCGTTGGAAAGCTCAATTTTTTGTTACATACAAGACCAGATCTTTCTTTTTCAATTCAACATCTAAGCCAGTTCAATCAACATCCTTCTCAGGCTCATTTTGATGCTGCTTTACATGTTCTTCGATATTTGAAGGGTACTCTTAATCAAGGATTATTTTTTAATCAAGATTCGAGCTTGAAATTAGAAGCATACTGCGATTCTGACTGGGCAGCTTGCCCAATCACTCGAAAATCAGTTAGTGGTTATTTTATCCTGTTTGGTAATAGCCCAATTTCGTGGAAATCAAAGAAACAAGCTACAGTTTCTTTGTCTTCCGCTGAAGCGGAATATCGGTCTATGCGCCGTGTGTGTTCTGAGTTAGCTTGGCTCAGTCGGCTTCTACATGAATTACAAGTGTCATCCATTACACCCATTCCTTTAAGGTGTGATAATCAAGCCGCTATATATATCGCAACCAATCCTGTTTTTCATGAGCGAACTAAACATATCGAATTAGACTGCCATTATGTTCGTGAAAAATTACAAACTGGTTTAATCACTCTTTCACACGTGTCCACTGATGATCAGTTGGCCGATATTATGACGAAATCTTTGCACGGACCAAAGCATCTTACTGCTGTTTCCAAGCTTGGTGTGTTAACTAACCCTCCAGCTTGAGGGGGGGTGTTATTTTCATAAGATAGCGTAAGGGCATTTTCGTAATTTACTGTTATTTCTGTTAGAAACAGTTTTTCTGTTATTGTTGGTAGTTAGCTGGTTGTTAGTTGATTGTAGCTTTCTTTTGTTTGTATATATATCTTGTAATTGTTGATTCAGTTTAGTAATGAAAACCAGAGAAAATTCCCAAAGTTTTTTCTTCTCCTTCGTTACCATTTCATACTCTGTTCTTGAGTTTCTACATGAAGCCCCATCCAAATTGGTCTAGTCCTATTCTAGGACCTTTTGAACATTCAATACTTGAAAAACTAGTTTCTTACCATTAAAAAATACGCTGGATAAAAACTAATTGAAAAATGTAAAATGATGTGGGGTATGTTTGGCGTGCCGCGACAAGTTAATAAGCTATTTATTTTTCAAGCTTTTTTAGGTTATCATGCTTGACAAGCCAAAAATTAGTTTATAAATTAGCTTTTTAAAATGTCACATAAACTAGCGTCTCAACGAGCTTATTGAGATTTTATAAAATTTTATCAAATCTACCTTCAATGATTATAAAAACTCGTTTTCTGCATACCTTTTTGTGTCATTTTATTTTTTTAGCTAATTTTATCAAACGTCATTTTTTATCAGCTAGGTTATCAGCCATTCGGTTAACCGTGGTAACCGATTCAATTTGGTCCAGAATAGCATGCTATGGAGTAGTTGGAAATCTTTCAAAATTTTAAAGTGACGAATTATTTTCAATCATATGATTTAAATTGCGGTTATTTCGTTAATATCAATATCTTTTTACCTTTGGACTTTTATTTGATCACCAATATGTGCAACCAAGATACCATTAACACAACCACACAAAGTGAAAGCGCTTGCACTAATAGAATGCATGGCTAATACATGTTGAGCAAGCCACACATTATGTTCATAATTTAAATGAACTACAAATTTCAAACATCCACAAAAATAACCCGAACTTTCTTGGCTAAATATTAACATAGATTATAGGGATATTTATAAAAATGGCCACATGATCATTAAGAATCAAAATAAATGCCCCACTTCTTGGCATTTACCAAAACAACCACCGTGTCCAAATGAGGTAAGTTGAAAATTTAGATATATAATTTGGAGTTTGCTCTCATTTGCACCAAACACCTGCTGTTTTCGCTCACCCTTAAACCTAAAATGCCTACTAATAACGGTTTTTCAACTAAATGACATATTTGTATGCCCTTGTATCATAACTAATATAGGTTTTTGTAATTTTTTTTTTTTGATTTATGTAAAAACGAAGTATTTAAAAGTCTAAAATACTATGTTCCGGATCTGTTCTTCAGAGTTCGGACATTTACTTGCGTAGTCCGAAATTTGAATCGAGGATCACGTGGTATCAGATAAAGGAAGTCTGAAATGTAAGAATTGTTCGGAATATCTGAAAAGTCAGATTTCATAATCAATTATGGCATATTTCAGTGGTCTTACCAAAATTCCGAAAGAAACTTGATTTAGTCCGTAATGCCAATTTTCGGACACGATGGTTATTTCGGTAAACTCTAAAAAATTGGATCATTTACTTTAACCCTCAATAATCTTGTAGTCATTTTTATTAATATTCTTAGATTATGATCCTCATCAACTACATCCATTCAAATTAATTTTTCTAAAATTGCTTCAATGGACAAGCTCTAACAAAAATTGCAAGTCTAATATTGAATTTGTAAAAATAAATGAAATTTTACATCAAACTGCTCTTGTTCTTCTACGATGCATCAGATAACTGTTCCTTGAGCTTCGCTTGATGTACTCTTACGGTATTCTCCCAAGAGTTTCAAGAACAATGGCATGGAGTGAATCCATGTCTCCATGGACTATTAAATTCAATCCTCTCATCTTTCTCTAAGCAGCTCCAAGCATTCACATTTGCACTCAAAGAATGATATTAAGATATGTTTATAGTGCAATATATGTGAAAACAAAACTGTACAATATCTTAATTTCATCTCATGATGCACCAATTTTACAAGCGAGTAAAGTTTGAGCCAGTTGAGAAATAACTAAATAAGCAACCGGAATTGCTACGCTTTTTCTGTTCTTCTCTTTTGCTTTGTGATCTCTATCAACGTTCAGAAATTTTTTTGATGCACCATTTTTTTCATTTCCTTCATCCGCCACCTTGTTTGCCCCCGAGAAACAATTAAAGAAGCCTGATATAATGGCCATTTTAATCACACAAAATAAAGAAATTAGAATTTTCTTGTAAGCTTTTGATTTTCAAGTAAGAAGATGTCTTGAAATGTGTTGTTAACGATGATTGATATCCTTGTTGTGAACTTGTGATATTTGTAAAAAAAAAAATTAATAATAATCTATTTCTTAGAAGTTTCCAAATAAATTTATTCACGTGGTAGAACTATAATAAAATGAATTAATAAAACGTCTATGTTGACTCATATTTCTTGTTAGTCGCACATTTGAAAATTGTGCACATAATCCAATTTCTTTGACTTGGCCGCCAAGGATATATAATGGACTTCATTAAATAAATATTTTCCAATTTTTATTGGTATTTTATTTACTTTTAAAACTTAGATTTATATTTTATAGAATCATAGTTTATCAATTCTTTTTCTAATAGATATAAGATACTCTAATTAGAAAATTAATAATTTATTTTGAATAGTAGAATTAATTTTATTTGTGGACCCCACCAAAATGATACAGATATGGTCACTTGTTGAAGTTTATGTTATATTTGACAGACTAGCTGAAAAACTATATGCTGACCAATTTGATAAAAACTGCTAGTTGAAAAATTCACATGAAAAAAAAAATTGTTATGCAGAAAAATAAGTTTTCTTTTATAATTATTGGGGGTATATTTGGGAAAAATTAAAAAAATAATAATAATCTCAATAAGCTCGTTGTAATGGTAGTCTAAGTAATGTTTTAAGAAACTAGCTCATAAGCTATTTTTTGGTTTGCCAAATTTTAAACGTAAAAAAGCTCAAAAAAATAAGTTACCTTATCAATTAACTGTAACACATCAAAGATAGACTTACTCAACCATCGTCCCCTCGTTTCTAGCTTCTCCACGGACATCACCGAAGATCATGCCACCAAATCCAACACACCCCCGCCACCCCACAATATATTTATCGGGCCTTCCACTTACATTATCTACACCGTGGATTACCAATAGCTGGGCATGTTATATCAAAGTCTGATGTTCAGTTATTTGGTAGTTATTTGGTTTTTGTTTCAGGGCATTGGTCATCCGGATGGACATAGACATGTTGAAAAAGTTCTCACATGTTTTTTTAAAGAAGGAGGTTGCTTGCTCAGTTTTTTTTTCAACTCTTGAAGAGGTTGTTCAGAAAACAAAAAGCTATACACGCAGTGCTTAGTTGTAACACCTAATGCGTGCCTTTGAAACACCATGTTGTTGGCTTGTGTTGATTGTAATTAAACTAACACTCCACTCAGAGATGGGGGCCCGATGAGGATATAAGAGGACATATTAAGGCACGAGGATGCAGAACGCCAACTATGATATCATGTAAGATATATGTGAAGTCCTTGATTGTCTCTCCTCATGTAAGATATATGTGAAATCCTTGATTGTCTCTTCAAAAGAGCCATTATGGAGAGAGAGAGAGAGAGAGAGGGAGAGAGAGAGAGAGAGAGAGAGAGAGGGAGAGACTCCAACATATATAGTTACTTATAAGAACATGGCGTACCAATGTAGGATACACTAATACTTCCAAAAGAGCTCTTATATAGAGAATGGGAGACTCCAACATATATAAAAACTTATAAGACCGTATCACATCAATGTGGGATACACTAATATAAAACTCAAACGATTACTTACACAAGGGCGGAACTGGTATGGTGCCCACAGTTGCACGGGCCCTTACTCAACATTTCACTAGAATTATCCCAGTAAAGGTAAGCCTAAAAATATTATGCAATTAATCTAGCCGGATTGGGAGAAAATTGGAGACGTAATTGATGTTGGACTCTCTCATTTCGTGATCACGATTTCACGACTCAAAGTCTCAAGCACTAACTCTCGCTGCCTCCTGTTGTGTTGTTCGGAATTTCAGTCAACAAAGTCGAGATCAACTACATGTAGATACTAGGTAAGAATACACAAGTTCCAGCTACATATTTTGATTGAATAAGATCTTTGGTTTATGAGTATGATGATTTTGTTGTTCTACCCCAAATCGATTTGATTTTTTACAAATATTGATTATCAGCTGTTTGATTGAGTTTGTTGCTTGTTTATAAGCCTTTTGTTGCTGCTGGATGCCTCAAGGATAGAAGCAGGTGCAGGAATATTAGTTAGGACCAAAATACCCCAAGTGGAAACAAGATAAAGTTTAGGTTGTCGCCTCAGTTGCAAGTCATCAGATGCTGATATATACGATTGAGTTTGTTGGCTATTGGTATGTCTTCTGCTGGTGTTGGATGTCTCAAGATGCAGGTGCTGGAAATTTAGTTTGGATCAAAATACCCTCCAAGTAGAAACAAGATAAAGCTTATGTGGTGCTCATTGATTGAAGGATGCCATTATTGGGCTGGTTATTTTGATGGATCATTTTACATGGGTATGTTTGATTCCCACATTACTTTGTTGGGTTGTGCTTGTTTAGGTTGGGTGTTGTTATGTAAAGGTAGTTTTTGGTGGGTGCTTTTGTGCTACGTGCTGTCTGTTTAGTCTTTAGGGATCAACACCTGCTGGCTTCTCTTTTAATAAATTTGTCGTAGTTCCAAAAAAAAAAACTTAATAATTTTCATTGGTGCCACTACTGCTCCAAGTTTCTAGTTCCGCTCCTGATATAGAATTCAAAGAATTTTGCAACATATATGGAGATTTAAGAGAAGAGCGAAGAACCAAGTGAAGTTGGCAAAAGTTGATCCAATTTGTTAATCTATTTTAAAATTAATCTATACGATGAGTTCATATTGGTAGGTTAACTTGATCAATTTTTTAAATTAAATATGTTTCAATCAATTATTTTAAATTTTAATTTTAATGTTAATTTATTTGATGTTTTATTAATCTTATAAATTTAAAAACTACCAAAACAAAATCTTAACGTGTTAAAACATATTACCATTTATGCAGCCTTGTTAAACTTTAAACAATTATTTGGGATTGGAACATATTTGGTCAAGTCTAAACCTTTTTTCATATAACTTAACATTTTAAATGGATATATTTGGTCAAGTCTAAACCTTTTTTTTTTATATAACCTAAAATTTTAAATGGATCAGTTTGGACCCAATTCGTTTAGTTAACATGTCGGGTCAAGGAAAAATACACGCAAGTTCAACATGCGTTCAATTTGTTTGTCTGATACGTGAGGTTGGATGAAATATTTCAACCCGTTTAATTAAGCATGTGAAGTTTGGTTCAAATACTCACCGATATAAATATAATTAATCAAGTCAACATGGACTCATCCTAGCATAACTCATTGCGAATTAGGAACCTAGAACACAAGAAGTGGTTAGATATGAGCATTTTTGTAACAATTGGATCCTTTAGAGAGGTGGTGCAGGTATATAACGATTTGTATAACCGGCCATTCGTTATATATATATAAATATATAAACATATAATATATGTTTGATTAATGCAAATATATCAATTTCATGGGAAAAATAATCTTGCATGGTGTCATAACAAAAAACCTTGTTTCTAAACAAGGATGTCCCATTACGACATATGTTTTTACAATATATAACATGCCAAAATGTTAAAAACAACATATAAAATTAGGGCTGGCAAATATGTACCACAGAGAACCAACCAACATGTTACCAACCGTACCAATAAAATTGGTAGCCAACATGTTTGGTAGCCAATATATTTGGCTGGTAGTACCATATAAATTAAACAGTCTTGGTACGGTAACGATACAAAATTTTGAATACCACGGTTATACTTATATATATATATATATATATATATATATATATATATATATATATATATATATATATATATATATATATATATATATATATATATTAGAAATGAATTACCAAAACAACTGTTAATACTAATTCTTTTTTCAAGAAATACCAGATATTAATAGCAAACTACTAACACAAACGAGTAAGTGACGACCAATTTATTTTAGGGAAAACAATATAAAAGGAGACTACTCACGTTCATGTTTATCTTAGGGCAAAAATAAAAATATAAAGTAAATAGATTTTGTTGGAATATACCAATACCAACATGTACCAACCAAACTTGTTGGTAGCCAAGGAAGTTGGTACCATGTATACTTGGTACGGTAATGATAGTTAAATTCATCTACCAATTATAGTTTGTACGGTACACGGTATAGAAGAAAAAGACTCGGTACCGTACCAATTCCACCCTATATAAAATAGAGATAACATATCTACAATACGACCTCAAAAACCATTTTTTTTATTAAAATCAAAGTGTCTGAAATACTATTTGAAGATGTGATGAGTACAATATTTTAGAACCACCACCTCCCCATGTGGTCGGCTGACAAAATTCAGGTTCATAAATGACCGGTCATTTTCATGAACCTTATAAATATTGATTATTTCCTTAAATATATATCTGTTGATTTATAGGGCGTGTTTGGCAAAATTAGCTGAAAGCTGGTAGCTGGTAGCGGGAAGCGGGTAGCGAGTAGCTGGTAGCGGGAAGCTGTGACTTTTAATTTGTATATGACTATTCGGCAAAAGTAGCTGGAAGCTTTTAAAATATGTAAAATTACATAAAAGGACATCTGCATAATTATTGATTATAGTTTTAAGGGTATTTTAATAATTAATGATATAATTAGCAGAGCTTTTTGTTAAAGCTACTTCAACTAGCTTTGAAAATGGTAGCGTTTGGTTTAAAATAAAAGCTTCAAGCTCGTGTCGCCGAACGAAGCTTTTGGTTTTTATTAGAACTATTTCCTAAACGCTAGAAGCTAGAAGCTCTTAAAAGCTTCATGCCAAACACGCACATAGTTGATAAATACAAAACAATGTTTATATTAATTAATAATAATAATATATAGAATCCGATGATCAAATCACGATTGGTTTTAGATGAGTATTATAAATTTTAGAAACGTATATGATTGGCCGTAAGAAATCAAAAGGAGAACCAACATTCTCGTTTCTCCTCTCTCGCCGTCTCCCTTCCTTCCTCGTGACTCGACGTTTCTCTACCGACTTACCGCCATCGCTCCGGCTGTCGTTTTCACTCGTCATGTATCCTCGCTGCTTCAGGTCTCATTGTCGTCCTGTAGACAGTCAACTATGCCGGCACATTTTTACAAGTTAGTTTCCCTGTTAGACATTTTCAACATGATAATTATATCTTATTTTAGTAATCGGTGATTGAATTTTTGTTTATTTCAATTACTTTTGTTTAGTTTTATATTTCAATTAGCATAGTACAAAGTCCGCATTGGAGAAATTTTTCAATCCTCCAAAATTAATTTCCCAATTCCTTTATATTTTCCATATCATAAACACGATCTTTTACATAGGATTCTTTTAGTGATGGTATCTGCCCCTTAACGATAAGTCTAACACCCATAATGAACAGCCTTTGATATTGTGCAAAACATGCTTATCTGTTGAAGCCACATTGTTATATTCCTTGAATCAAAATTAGGGTTTTGCTAGTGCGGAGTCTAGATCCTAAGCCAAAATCTGGTGATGCTCCATTCATTTGCAAGTTAGCCAGATTACTTATTTGTTTTGAGTTCAAGGTACAAAAATAATAAGGGTTTATCACTTTGATAGTTTTTTCATGTAAATGTTGTAATAATAATAAATACGATTTGGTTAACTCAAAATCGTGTTCAAGGGGCAATAACAAACCAACGCCATTGCATGGTTTTCATAAAGAAGATGCAACTTCAGGGTGTGTATAAAGTGCATTTACCTCAAGTTTCTTCTAGCGTGGAGTTTATTTAAAAACCGAAAACTTAGAAAGCATGACGTTTTGATCTTTTAATTTGTTGTTACTAGTGGAAGTTTGAAATTTCTGTACATTTACAATTCCTTTCATGTGAGGTAATAGTGGATATTGTAATTGTTTCTACAATCGTATTTCACGTTGACTTTTTGAGGATTACATATCTGAACTTTAAACGGATTTTATATTGACAGTAGTAGGAATGTTTATGTGGGTTAACCAAATCATAAGAAAGTTTTTGTAGATTAACTAAAAAAATGGAGTGTTGGAATAAAGCACTTATAGAAGTTGCTAAGGTATAAGGGAAGGAAGTAAATGACAGGTAACCACTTTCTTACTCATCCTTTCATACTTCAATTTTATTTGATAATACATGGAGTGTCGATATCATCTTCTCCCTATGCATTTCAATATGTTTCTTTTGTATCAGCAAATGGGTTTGATGTGAAAAACTTATTTAAAAATGATAATATGTTATAGTTTTAATTTGGATCTTTGGATAAATTAAATCTCCAAATCTAGTATGTTAGGTTAATGGATTGTGTTTTGTTGGTCTTATTAAAATCAAGTTGCAGGCTAGAGGCTAGAGACAGAGTTTCTTGAACAAATTGTTAAGGACATTTACCGTAGATTACATGTGCCCTTCTGAAGTCCTCTGCGACTACTTGTTAGTATGGACTATTCCATTAAACCCGTCACTTCATGGTTGAAAGATGTATCCTCACATCTTTTAGGTAAAGGAGGAATTAGGAAGACATCTTTAGCCAAATATGTCGATGGGTTACATTATCGTAAATTCCACGCTAACAACTATATTGAAGATATCAGTTGGAGATGTGATGAAAAGTTTAATGGCTACTTGATCTATAAAAGCAGCTCTGCGAAGGCATTACAAAAAAAAAAAAGGTTTTGACGACATTAGGAAGAGTTACGATATAATTGTCATCTAAATATAATTCCTTTAACATGGATACGAAACTAAAGTTCATGGGAAAGGATTCACTGGACAATTTGTTATTTGAAAGTAACAACCTTCGTAAAAAGTTTGGTAAAGAAATCATAATGTTGGTAGTTGGTACAACCTCCAAGATGATGGAGGAAGTGGTCTTTGTGTTTTATGTCAATGTCGTTAGCCTTAGAATTCCCAATGAATCCATATTCCTAATCTTTACTCCGGATTCATCGAGATTACAACTATCGAGAAATAGTACCTTCTTTAGCAATCGATAAATAACTCAACATTGCTATATGACATGTCAGAAACAACGGAATTTTCCATAATGATCCACCATAGGTAAGTATGAAGGTATTGACTTCAAAGGAAACTTATGCATTTATAACCATCTTAGTTCTTGTGGAAAGTTCTCATAAGACCCATTCATTTGCACATAATTGAGTTGTAGTAGCATCATATTATCAATCTTAGCTGATCCATCTACTCTCAACTCAAGTGATGCACCTGGCTTCTCTTTTTCAAGCACTCCATGTCAAGAGCAATGTCTATAAGATTTTTCTTACCTCGAGAGAAATGGAATGCCAAAAACTTTTAAATATGTGCTACATATATACATGTATATCGACGAATAAAATACTTTAAACATACATACTACTAGAAAGTATACATGACCTCTTACTTTTTTATTCAACATAAAAAACGACTTCAATTCATGACATCATGATCGACATTGCTTTCATGGCTTATCAGTTGACTCTTGACGTACTACGAATATTCTCATCTCTTGAACCAACTAATACATCTTCAATTGAGTATATTATTTGATACTAAGAAAGTAAGAATACATCTATCAGTGAGATATATGATCCGTAATCTTGTGTTATGTAACATGTCTTTAATATGATTTCGATAAAATCTATATCCATTTCAACAAAGAAACAAGCAACATGCTTTAACAAGTCCTTATCTTTTTTCAATGACAAATAGTCAAAACTCATTCTCAACACATTATTTATATGAGAGCCGATTTTTTTCTCTTTGGTTCTTTTATACAATCTTTCCAATAAGCTATATTTCAATTATGTAAATACTTGCCCAAAACTTCAAGAGCCAATATCCATAATACGTCACAAGCTCTTTTGTGACATCTCTTCATAACATGCCTTGAGATTGTTGGGTATGAATGCATAAAATTCAAAAGTTGTCGTTATTCAGTCTCATGTAAGCTTTGAAGCAAGTGTTTTGCATGCTTAGGTTTAACGTTTGTTTTGAATAGTGCACAACTCTTTGTCAACCAACTGTGTGTCCTTTATTGTTATTATAACATTGCTTCAAGGATGAGAACGTTTATTTTCAAGTACTGCATTGAAGTAGACTACCATTATCATCAAGAACTAGAAACACCTTACGAGCTACTGTGCACTCTCATTGAGTTGTCTCCAAGAAACGTCATGAACTTGTAGTGCTTGATGATATTGGTTGGTTGACACAATTTTGTGCACTATTTAAAACGAACGTTAAACACAATCATGCAAAACACTTGCTGCAAGACTTGCACGGGACATAATCACGACAACATTTGCATTTTCTAAGCATTCATGTCCAACAATCCTAATGCAAGTTATGAAGAGATGTTAGAAAAGCGTGTGAAGTACTATAGACATTGGCTCTTTGAAGTCTTGGGTAAGTCTCTACATAACCAAGATGTAGCTTATTGGGAAGAGTGCATGAAAGAGCTAAAGAAAAAAATCGGTTTTCATATACACAAGATTAAGGATCATGAATCTCATTGACAGCTTCTTAGTATCAGATGGAATGGAATAGATATTTAAAGTGTTGAAATGAAAAGGGCATGTATATTCCTAGTAGTATGCACGCTAAAAGTATTATGTATCGTCTATATACATGTATATATGTAACAGATTAAAATTCTGTTTGTAATTCTATTTCTTGTAAGGGTAATAAAAATCTTCTAGGCATTGCTCTTGATATGCAAATGCTTAAGGAAAGTCAAGTGCTCTAGTTGAGCTGAAAACATATGTATCAAGTAAGATGGAGAATCTGATGCTATAACAACTCAATTATGTGCAACTAAGTGGCTTTTGTGAGAATTTTTCACAAGAACTAAGATGGTTGTGTATCTATAGGTTTCCTTTCACATTTATACCTTTGCACTTGCTATAGAGAATCTTGTTGCTTTTGAAATGTCATATATAGCAGTATTGAGTCATTTGATAGTTGTTATAATAATCCACGACTTGAGTGTTGGCAAATGTAACCTGTCTCCATTTATTATTCTTCCATGTTGAGTTTATGAAGTTACTATAATTTAAAATAATCCTTGTTTGAAAATTTGACTGGATCGCACACAAAAGACAAAAGGTTGCTTTTGAAGATACTTAATTTAAGTTTTTCAGAATAGCTTCTCAGTGTGTAGTCTCGTTGCCTTTCACCAACTTTTTGCTGAACTTGTTCTTATTGATTTGAGGGATTGCAACAAGTTTGAAAAATTCCATGAACCATTGGCATGCTAAAGAAGATCAAAACCCTATTGCTAGATGGATATGTGGGATGAATGAGATGGAAGGTGGTTACTATTACCGTAACTGAGAGACTGATGCGAGTCCTAGCATGGAGGATCAGGCCCTTATGTTTCTAGAGGCCCAGTATCGTGTAACAAAATGGACTTCACGGAAATAGCCATAACTTTGGCTATGGGCTCCCTTTTTTGGCCTGCTACCGGCCAAATCGAAGCTTGGAGCAAGGAGCACAACATCCTAAGGTCCCTAAGGGGCCTTGCCTAGTTTTGAGTCCAGAAACGCTTTCTAGATGTAGTTATGAACCTTTTATGTTTATTTCGTTATTTTTGGGGTATGTGTTTGGCTCATGACTCTTTTTAGGCCCATTTGGTTTGAATCTGCTGCTTATTTACGGTATGGTTGTATGCCCTAGTCGTTCATACTTGATTCTTATGAAAGTTGAATTTTCACTCCAAATTTCTTGTTCTTGATTTGAACAGAATGTGAGTCTAGCAACGGTATTCGTTGAATCAACGTGGTTTAGAAGTGGTTGTACGGGTATTCTGTGAATCAACATGATTAATTTATGTTTTTGTGTTTGTATCCTACATCAGAGACAATATATAAGGGTAACGAAGTATCATCCAACTTTAGTGTGTAAACACCTATGTGGGGTGTTTTCCTCTTCGTTACCCACATAGGTGTTTTCCTCTTCTTTTCAACTTTTAACCAGATTTTAATGTCCAATTTTTTCCTTTTTTACAAACTTTTATTGAGTTCTTTTAATATATATTTTTTTGGAAACTTAGGTTTTTATTTGTAATTTTTTTACAATTATATTTACAATACATTTTTCAAATTTCTTTTATAACTTTATATTTTTAAATCACATTTTACATGTTTTATGCATGTTTTGTTAAAGAATCTTTAGTGCTTATAACGAATTTGTTACGTGTTATATTTTATATTTAATCATTTTCAGAATTCTCGCTTTAACGCGCGGGTCTAACCCCTAGTTTTATAGAACTAACATATGTAAGTTGTTATCTATGTTATATTCACTTTTTAGGAAAAAAAGCATTAAAATTACATTTAGCAAATGTAAATATTTCATGTATAGCAAATTTGCAAAAATTAGTATTATAAATGTAGTAATTGTTATATAATAAGGGTGATCCTAAATAAACCCCCTCTATATGTGTGGGTGTGTATTGTGTGGATTGACCTTTACATACACATGTCACATCATGGGGTTTTCTTTTACCAATACCCAAAAATAAATTAGCAATTAGCTAGGTTTTCTTTAACCATCGTCACAACAACCAAGGTAATCATGTGGGTATTGCAGCTTTAAGGAATTTTATAGTTTTCATTTTAATTTTATTTTCACACTTATCACCTTTTAGTTTTACTTTCCTTTTAAGAGAAAGAATCAAATGACGGATAGAGTTTTGGAGGTCACCGGAAGGAGGCAAGCGGGTGAAGTCTACAAACACCGGCCATGACAAAGGAAAACATAGATGACAATGGCACAGAAGAAATCAAAGGAAAAGAATTGGAGGGGGAACAACTAACAAGCGAAGCCTTAGTTGTACCGGCGAGTGGAGAGCAGAGAAGCAAGGTGGAGAAGATTTGTTAACATTTTTTGATTTCTTACCACGTAAATATCTCAAAACTTGCCTCCTTTGCGTTCCTTATGCAAACTTACTATCCTTAATGTCCATCTTGTTCATGTTTCTTCTAAGGACCACCGTTATTGCTGTTTAAGAGGTTAAAAACCTGGGAGGCATGGCGTCCTCTGGCCCCTTAAGGGTTCCGCCTATACTATCCACTAAAAAATGACATGTGGAATCACTATTTCTCTTCTTTAATCTCCTCTCCTTATTTTTACATTTGACTTGATCTAATGAGTAGGAAAATTGCTAGGAATGCATAGTAGGAGGATATAGAACCTCTCTTTTTGAAAATGTCTATAAAAAGCCTCGTGATATTCTACCGTTGGTCTTTTGACTTTGGTACTTGGTAGTTCAAAGTCGTGGCAATCGTATTGTGTTGAAACTCTACCACAGGTTTTATATGTAAATGTCAGGCAAAATAGGTCCATGTTTCATTTTTATTGAATAAAACAAATCAAAGACTTATAGTTGGGAAGTCGAAGAAATCGACGTATTAAATTTCTTGCCATATAGCTTCTTGGTTTTCTCCACTATTTTGTGGAATAATATGGTATGATCTTATTGGTCAACCGATTATCAAAAATCTGAACACCATGTAAATAATATATAATTTATACTTTTCAACCAATTAATTTGATTATATAAAAGTTTGATATAACTTTAAGGCGGAATATGACCCAGGAACTAATAAAATTAATTAAACTTTTTAAAAAGAAGAAACTGAATGTTCTTGTTACATCTCTACGTGTCATCTTTAACTGCAACTCTATGCATCAATACTTGTACACTATCCATCAAGTGTCGTACTTTCTCAAGATCTTTACAAATATTATTTTCTATTTCTACAAGCGAGAAAGGTTCGAGCCGATGGGAAAGTAAGCCATCGGAATTGCCGCACTTTTTTTGTCTGTGCTCTTTGATTTGTTGTCATCATGAGCTTGTCTTTGTTTTTCTTCAACTGCCACCTTGCTTGAACCGGAGAAACAACTCAAGAAACCGAACATAACTGCCATTTTAATTGTATGAAATAAAAAAGACTGGAATTTTCTTGTAATTAGAGTTTTTATGTTTTTGTTGGGATGCATATAAACCCATACTTTTTCGCATATTTATACACAAAAACTTAGTACAGTTCTTAGAAGTTTCCTGGAATATATTTGGCTTGGGGAGAACGCCGAGGAAATTGGTCAAAGTGGAACGTGTCTTTTGAATCAAATTGAACTTTTCTAGAGTGAACAAGTCCATATAGCTAATGATAGAACCATGAGAGGACCACCAATTTATAATTGGAGCAATTTATAAGTTATAACCAACGATCATGAAGCCCGATTCAAATCGGTCTATTCCTGATTCCTGATTTTTTTTTTTAACCCAAAGACTATGTGCAACCGAATATTTAAAAATCTAGCGGTTTGCCGATAAAAAATGATGTTTTATTAAAAAATGATGTTTTATTAAAACTAGTTGATAAATTAGTTGAAAAATATAAAATATTCTAAAATAATACGTAGAAAAATTGGTTTTTTTATAATTAATTAAATGTATCTTTGAGAGAATTCTAAAAAAGTTACATAAGATCGTTAAAATGCTATTCTGAATAACTTTTCAAAGAAGTAACTTATAAGGTAGCTTCTAAGCTGTTTTTTTGGCTTATCAAGCATGACAACTTATAAAACTCAAAAAATAAACTAATTTGCGTTGCGTCAAACGAAGTCTTATGTTTCATTTTCATATTTTCAACCTAATCAATTCTTATACCACTAGTATATTCATATTTTGAAATTTTAGTTTTTTTATTATGTTCGGATACAAATAAGCAGGTCTATTTGGTGATTTAATATCTTAATTTACCAAAAAAATTAAAGATTCTCCATTGGTTTTTCGGGTTTTTTCTAATTTTTGTAAGCACAACTTTGCTGTGTCAATTTTCTTTTGTCATTTCCTCCGATAATTATCTCAATTTCATAATTTAACATTATAATGAGATATTAATTAAACTAATCACATTTCAAAGTATTTTTTTAAAGGAAATAACCACATTTTTTTGAAAAATAACGAACTACTCTGGGATGGAGAATTCCGGACCCGCTTTAGGCACGGTATCCAACCCCGGTTCTCTATGACGCTCATATATATGGCCTGTTTCCGAAATTTGACTCTAACAGAACTCAAAGTGACATTTCAGACTTTCTGTATTTTGAAGAAAACATATTTTGATGATGAAGAGATCATGGTTTTATGGGTAATTTTCTTTACAATAATTATATTTGAACATTATATAAATTTAAGGATGTCCAGAATATGACAAAAAAAAATCAGAATGTGGTAGGTCTGGAATGGACTTAAGGATATGTATGAGTAGTTGTTATTTAGGTATTTCCGCAGTTGTTATACGCGTAGTTGTTGTTGTATATGGGTATAATGTTTGTCAGGAACACGTAAAACGTGTTTGGAATAGTATGTAAAAAAGTTACGTAAAAAAACAATAGTTAAATAACCTACCAAATTCAACCTTACCCTTAAATGAAATAGATAATTCAAACGTCCAAACTTATCTCACACTTCCTCAACTAAATGTAAACGTAGATTATACCCATATACGACAACAACTACGCGTATATTCATGAAAGTCCTTATATTTTGACTCTATATTCGATTAAGCCCTAATTGTTTATTTTTATTCAATTAAGCCCAACATTTTGTTAAATGTTTGCAATTATATATATATATATATATATATATATATATATATATATATATATATATATATATATATATATATATATATATATATATATATATAAAGGAAATATTCATTAAAGTCCTTACATTTTGACCATTTTAACAATTTCGAGGTGGATTTTCAGTTTTTATTCAATTAAGTCCTTTCATTTTGAGTATTACATTTTGACCCTATACGTCATCAGTTGTAAAAATATAAAAACGGCATAACCAATTACTATCCAAAATTATAAACATTTAACAAAATGTTGGGGCTTAATTGAATAAAAAAACAATTAGGGCTTAATCGAATATAGGGTCAAAATATAAGGAGTTTTATGAATATATCCCTTATAATATCTATCAACCAATTTCAATTCTATTCAAATAAGTTTGTTTAATTGTTTATTAGCAACGAGCTACAAAATGTTAAACATCAACGATTAACAAAAATCTGAACACCATATACATAAGATAGAGTTTAGACTTTTCAATCATTATGAAAAACTTTGATAACAGATAAAGACGAATGGAACACGACACATGAACTAATAAGTATGATTGAACTTTATTAAAAGACATAAAATAAATGTTTTAGTTGCATATATATCTTTTTGATCATTCGTGTAAGACGAAATGAAAATTGTGTATCGAATTGCTCTTGCTTCAATGTATACTACTACCGTAAAAACGGTAGGCATAATCTGTCGCATTTTTCTCACTGCAACTCCATGCATCGATTGCCGTACTCTATCCGTCAAGTGTAGTACTTTCTCGAGATCTTTACAAATATTATTCCGTATTTCTACAAGCGTGAAAGGTTTGAGCCCGTGGGGAAGTAAGACACCGGAATTGCAGCACTTTTCTTAATTTTGGTCTTTGCTTTGTTGTCATCATAAGCTTCTCTTTGTTTTCCTTCGACTGCCACCTTGCTTGAACCGGAGAAACAACTAAACAAACCCAACATAACTGTCACTGTAATTGTATGAAGTAAAAAAGACTGAAGTTTTCTGGTAATTAGAGTTTTTATGTTTTTGTTGGGATGAATCAATACCCATACTTTTTCTCTTATTTATTCACAAAAAGTTGATACAATTCTTGGAAGTTTCGTGACAATATATTTGGCTTGGGGAGAACGCAGATGAAATTAATTGGTCAAAGTAGAACGTGTCTATTGATTCGAAGTGAACTTCTTTTAGAGTGAACAAGTCCAACATTACTTCTTGCAAATGTATATCCGGGTCGAATGTCAGTTTATAGTTGGACCAATGCTTATATAGGCAAACCGGTTCTAGCCGGTCTTTTTGGGTATTTTTCTATATTGGATAAAGCCCGATCCAAATCGTTCTATTCTTAAATCTTAATATCTTTTGAACACTTGGTTTGATTTTCATATTTTTGACACACACTGTCACGATAACTTTGCTGATGAAAGCATACTAATAAAAATATGAACTTAAAAGTATCGCAACTCCATATAAAAAAAATGGACCACATAGCCCAACTCCGAACTTGGAATGGGCAAGTCAGATTTTGCAACGACTTGACCCAACCAATCATGGCTCAATCGGTGCTTTATAAACATACAAGAACGTTCTCTTCACAGGGATGTGGGATGGAAACGAGATTTTTTATGTTTATTTCTCTTCATCTCTACCAAATACTTTGAGTACTCGTCTAAGTGAACGACAAGTTTTGTTGGACAACCCTTTTTTCTCATTGATTTCAAAACTGTGAATTGAAAATGGAGTTCATACAATTGCATTTTGATCCATTAGTGAACTTAAAACCAGGTGAAAAACCATGGAGCATGTAGTAAAATTTGAATATGTATGACCAAATAATTACGGTTCAAATTGTATCCATTAGTAAAATTTGACCGCAAATCGCCACTAAGAAACTCATGGCTTGCTCGACTTCTTTGGCTCCACCACAGGTGCACCTTGTACATGTATAATGTGCCTTGTAATTGGAAAATTGCTCCTACAATCCTTCAATTCCATGGAATAGCTACTTACTGAATCTTGTCCTTGTTTTATTCATATGATCTTCTTTAATCTGAAAAATATGTTGTCCATTACTTTGCTGAAAAGGTAAGTTGAGTTATTTCCATATTTCAGATGCAGGTTCAAGGTAAACGACTGAAGCAAATATTTCTTTAAAGATGGAGTTGAGAATCCGGGATATGATAACACTGTTGTTTGTGAACCAAGATTTGAGTCGAATTGGATCAGTAGCAGGAGGTTGAGTGATCGTTCCATCATCCCCATCTCTCCATCCAACCCAAAATCAGCTAAGGTTTTACACCACAGACACTACCGCCTGCAACAACACTTCATGCCACCATCGCATCATCGCCATCTCTCGACTGCCATCATCATTTTCACAGCCAAAATATTCATATTCAGTGCTCCTATTCATCGTCTTTATACCTTAAATTCTAGCTCTAGTCATCGACTTGAGGGGTAGATGCACCAAAAGAAACGCGGAAAGGAGGAGTGCTTCTCTTTGTTAATAAACTTAAAAAAAAAAAAGTGGGAGTCCATTAGAAGGAGCCAAGCTGGTCACATGTGGGCCAAGAGTGCACCAGCTTGTAATCCTTCCACTGTTCGGAGTGAGAGGTTTTCGCAGCTCTGTGAAGCCAGCCTAACGCATTGCCCTCTGCTCTAAGAACCAAGCAGCCCAAGCCTTCGCTCGAACCACATGATTCAACTCCGAACTTGGAACGGGCAAGCCAGATTTTGCAACAACTTGACCCGACCAATCAAGGCCCAATCGCAGTCCATTCCACCTTAAAGCCCTCACTAGAGTTACAAGCTCGCGTTACCAAGCTCAGCGACAAAGTTTTGTATTCCTCAATTTATAAACATACAAGAACTTTCTCTTCACAGCGATGTGGGAATTGGGATTGAAACGAGATTTTTTATGTTTATTTCTCTTCATCTCTGCCAAATACTTTGATTACTCACAAGTTTTGTTGGACAGCCCTTTTTTCTCACTGATCTCAAAACTGTAAATTAAAAAAGGAGATTGTCGAAGTCTTGAAGATTTATGTTTTTGGAAACTGGAACTAGTTTACAAGGTTTCTTGAACCCTAGGTACGAATTATGAAATGGGGTTTGATGTTTATTTTAGAAAATGATTTATATGAAAAACACATAAAAAATTATTAGATTCAAAGATATATTCCCCTAAGAATGAGAAGCAGTTACCACAAGCCGGAAACACATTTTATATTTACAATGTCACACTAATCTTCTAAACATACCACAACGTAAGATACAACTGCATACTATAAATTGCAACAATTATGTATATTCATTTATAATACATAGAGATTACATAGTTCGATCGACGGTTTCTTTTGAAGTTCATAGTTGAATTGCCTGCTTAAAACTTCGAAAACTACTTATTGATATGCATGATTATTTCCCTCATTTAAAGCCCTACATCGAATATTTTTGTAGCATCTCTTATATATAAACAAAAATTGTCCATCAAATAGCTCTTGTCCTTCTTCAGCTTCGCCTGATATGTCATCTCTCATTCTCTCATTCTCTCATCGCAACTCCTTACTCTATCAAACAAGTATATTACGTTTCCAAAAACACCATGAGTCACATAACACGTGGATTAAATCTTACGCTGTTTTTACAAGCACGAACGGTTTGAGCCAACGGGAAAATAAGCCACCGGAATTGCTGCACCTTTTCTACCGTTGCTCTTTGCTTCGTGATCATCGTCAACATCGTAAGCTTCTCCCGGATTTCCTTCGACTGCCACCCTGTGTGAACCCAAGAAACAACTAAACAAACCGAACAAAATTGCCATCTTGATTCTACGAAATAGAAAAACTGGAAACTCGTACATTCTTTTTTATGTGTTGTTTTGGAGTAACCACTATACTAATATTTATATACATAAACTCGACCCAATTCTTAGAAATTTCCGTGTAATTTCTTGGCGTGGGGAGAAAGGCGATAAAATTGGTCAAAGTATATGCGGTGTGACTCGAAATTAAACTTAGTGTCAAACATTTGAGTGCACAAGTCCAAATAAGTCTTTTAAAAATCATTTTAGTAGATATGAGAAGATTTTCTTTGTTTGTAAAACTCATTACAATTTACATTTTTGTTGTCAAGTGTAATTAATATTTTTTGTTTAAATAATAAGGAGGCTACAAAATTAACATTATTTCACCAAAAACAAGTGTATCCGATGAGAATATAATTTCATATACATACAAATGAATTCCATTTTGTAAGGATAAAGAAAACATCCATAACCAATGTGCTCTTTGTTTTTAAAACAAATGTGTTGTTCGTTTTTAAAAAACCAAAACGTCTGCATTCTATAGATCACATCTGTAAAAAAAGAGTTGGACCAAATGTAGACAAGATTACAGTTTTGGTCCCTGATGTTTGCCAAATATTTCAATTTGGGACAAACTATTGTAAATTCACGGTTTAGGTCACAAATATTTGCAAAAAGCTACAAATGCGTCCCTGAGTCAGGTAAAAAGACTAAAATACCCTTTATAATTTCTTTTTCTTTTTTCTTTGAATTTATTATTTGTTTTATTAAATAAAAAAAAAAGAAAATATACCCCACCCCACCCCACCCCCCACCCTCTCTCTCTTTCCGATCATGCTGGACTCCCTTGAGCACTCTGCCTTCTCTTCTCTACCCACATCTTCGCCTCTGTAACAACTCGTTCTCTATCAAGATCTCGATTATCCCTTTGACATCTGCACGGTTAATTACACTCTTGATCGTTACCTATATCATAAAGTTTTAAACTTTTGGGTTTCCATACAAATAATATCTAAAAGCCATTTGAAACCGGTGGAAAATTGGTTTCGACAACAGATATGATCTAAATTGTCGTTGCCTTGTATCTTCTTCTCATAGCCATGAACCTGTGAGAATTTCCGGTGTAAGCCCGCTGGAGCCATAGCGACATCACCCCCGTCGTCCATCTCGTAAACTTCAAACACGAGAATCGACGACTCAAAATCAACCTGATTGTCGCCGAAATGAAATCAGAAATACAAAGTCTCGAGTTTATTGGTTTAACGAACACCATAAACGATTTCTAGACACTAATCCACATTTTCCTTTGTCTTGGGTGAGTGAATCGAACATGAATTTGGCGAATTGACACTGCGTAGCTGTGTAAAAACCCACTAACGCATAGACTATGAAGTAAATAATTTCTATATTTGGAATCCATTCGAAGAGGATTGTAAAAGGACTTTTCACCCAATCTCGATATCCTCTTTTTCTCGGTTTCTTTCTCACATTTGGCAAATGGAATCTCTCCCCTTCCCAACGAAACACACTTTCGGTCCGACGCTATTTCGCAATTCAATCCCACCATTAAATAAAACAAAGAGTAAATTACAGTTACTGATGAATATAGACACACACATTCGATCTCCGCCAAATACAATCTCATACTTATACTCCCAAAACATAGATACGATGATGAATTTCAAACTTTATTAATTTGTGATTGAACCTAGCCAGCTAGAGAGAGAGAGAGAGAGAGAGAGAGAGAGAGGCGGGAAAGAGAGACATTGTTGATAGATTTGAACAGGGATGGAAATGAGGAGTAAAATGAGTCTGGGAAGGATTCAGAAACTGCTTCTGTATCCTTTGATTTGAGTAGCAATGAATCATCTGGACATGTGAATTCAACGACACAAAATGAAATAACTAATCCCCCTAAATGATAAAAAGATAATACCATGATATAAGGTGGGGTGGTCGGAGTAAAAAATGGCACCTATGGAGGAAGGGGGTGGTGGGATTTCTTAGAGAGAGAGAGAGAGAGAGAGGGTGGGGATGGGGTGGGGTATATTTTCTTTTTTTTTTATTAAATAAAATAAATAATAAATTCAAAGAAAAAAAAAAGAAATTAAAAATGGCATTTTAGTCTTTTTACCTGACCCAGGGACCTATTTGTAGCTTTTTGCAAACATTAGTGACCCAAACCGTGAATTTCCAATAGTTTGTCCCAAATTGAAACATTTAGCAAACATCAGGGACCAAAACTGTAATTTTGTCAAAAAAAGTATTTGTTTTTTTAAGTACTAAAATAAACTAAAATGGAAGTACTTATGTTTGGGGACAGAAGGTTGATATGGCCTTATTGGAATTACGCTAGGCTAGTCACTGTGACTTGTATGTCACACACAAACAACCCTAAAGCCCCAAAATAGACCAAAACCAATCCAATTTTTCTAACAATTGCAAAATAATTTCTAATGATTTTTAATTATTGTAATATATTTAATAATCTGTAAGCATCCCTATAACATCACTAACTTGATTAAATCATGGATCAAAGTGATCATCATCATAAACTGCATTTTTGCATATAAAACTTGAAAATAATCATTAGATTGGGTTCTCACCCATGGTTTGCAATAAGGGTGACAAAACCTATCTCCAAATCATATATATATATATATATATATATATATATATATATATATATATATATATATATATATATATATATATAAAATAAACGTAACTAAGTCATAATTTGTATGGAATTATTCTCAATGATGAAGTCAAAAACTCCATTAAAGCTCTTAACATCACCATCGATCTAAGTAAAGGGTTTTAATGCTATGATTTAGACTTGGAATCCATAAACTCACATCCAAACCATATCATTAACCGATTACATTGCTTAGATGTTGTTGGTGATTTTAGTGTCGCCGGGTTATTTTAGTATAATGGAGTTTACAATATTGCCAGTAAAGTTCAAGTCTTGTTTTTAGACAAGTTAGGAGGAAACGGGTGCACGTTTGTGTAAAACAAGTTTGATCTTGGTTCAACCAAAATGGCGACGGTCAAGGGGGATATGCTCCTAGCTGGGTTCCTAGTTCTTGATTTTAAGCAGAAATTGACATTGAAGGATTAACCCCATAATATGGATTTCATAATACCTAAGCATCAGGTCAAAATATCAGATTTGGAAAGTGTTCTACATGATCCTTCAAGTAAAACAAGGAAACTTACTGATTTCATAAACAATCATATTCCTCCCAAACCCCCAACAAATTTGGTATCCACAAGATCAAATGAAGGTTTCATGAAGCTAGGGTTTCAAAACCTCTATCAGAAGTTCATGAACTCAAATTCACCATGAGAATAAAGTTGCATCACAAGACTTGTGTTCTAATTATAGAATCTAACACTAGATTAGAAATAAACAATTGATTAACTTATAAAATACGGATTTAGAGACAATCAAACCTAGAACACTAGAACGGAGAAGATGAATAAATATAACTACCTTTCTAAGCTTCCTTTTTATGATTCAACTCCAAACTTCCAAGATATTTTCAAGTATTCTTCATTCAGTCCTTCTTCGACAAAATTCGCTACTCTCCGGCTCCATTCCAATCTTTGATCGATTCAAATGAGGAAGAAGAAGGAAAAGGAGGTCTTATGTTCTAATATATTAGTCTATTACTACTTTGCATTAAAGTCTCTCAAGTTTTTAGTTTCTTATTAACTTCCATTTACCCAACAAGTTATGATTCTTATACTAGGAACTCCTAAAATTAGTTTATTAATATTCTGATCCCAAGCTTAGTCAAACCTAAGTTTTCAAATTTGTCAAGTTTGGTTCCTTATTTTTCAAATTTTTCAAGATGGCATCAACCAATATTTCCACCTTAGAAACTCCAACTTAAACTTCTAAATGTTAACTTTGTCGAAATCTAATCCTAAAACATGGTTCACCAAGTTAAATCCTATTCATGCAAAAGTTTCCCAAATTTAGCAAAAACAATCCCTCGCCACTAAAATCTTAATTTAACCAACATGCTATATGTCATGAAACTTTTACCTTCATAGATTTTTATTTGTTCCATTTATTTACATATGTTATTTTTTAAATTACAAAATTATTATTTAGTTTAATTTTAATTTCATAACTTCATGTGAAAAGTAAAATTTCTAGCCTTAAATTACGAGTGTTACCAAAACACTTCCTGAAAATTAGACATTTTGCCTGCTCCAACTAGCATTTTCTTCATCCTTGTTGTAAAAACCAAAGTATGACATTCTCCTTTAAATTTTTGTTTAAAAATATGTATTTATGTATTATAAAATTTTAAATATATATATATATATATATATATATATATATATATATATATATATATATATATATATATATATATATATATATATATATATATATATCATTATTATATACATAAGCGGGTAGTCTTTGAATTTAAGCAAAGAATTAATCAGGAATAAATGAGGAATTTCTAAGGAATTAAGATGGAATTTCATGGAATTATTTTCAAGCAAATCGTGTTCCTCACGTCTCCATCGTTAAGTAAGGCTTTTCATCTTAAAGGAGGACACCTGGCATAGCTAACGAAGAGGGCTGAGATTTACGTGTCAAAAATCTTCACCGCCGTCTTAACCAACACTGATTTCTTACACCATTAGGACACGCGTATACTCTAAATTGAAAACCGAAGGATCAAGGTGAATCGATACTTACTCTCACATGACTGCCCTTATTTCTTTCTATTTCTTTCTCTTCAAGCCATGTTTCGGCAGATGCCTCTATTGTCTTTACCATCGACCACATATCAGAGGTTTCATAGATGGTATATGCTAGACCCATACACTGAAATTTCACTTTTTTTTCTCTCTCACAATATGTTGAGCTTGAGTTCTATTGTTCTTGTTGTGCCATCCACTTGGGTCGATTTTAGGGCCCATCTCCACTCGGTGATTCAAATTCAGGACAGCTGCCACCGATGATTCAAATTTGTGTGATGCCCCCAGTCGTTAACCTACACCAGTGGAAAACAAGATTGGAAATTCAACAATTCGGTTCTCCAGCAATGACCTATTTGTTTTAGTTAAGCAGTAACTCTCTATCTCTCTCACACACCCTCTTGCTCTTTATGTCTACCTCTATGTCGCTATCTATCTTTGTTTTTCTTAGACACCTTGTAGATTTATTTCTGTTTGAAGTGAAATGGTGTGATAATCTAATTCTAATATTGAATTTAGCAGCTGAATTTTGATTTTTATGGTTGTTTAAATCATTAGATGGTTCAAGTTTATAGGCTTAATTTTTTGGACTTTTGTTGCCCCATCCACTATGCAATTGTGAAGTATCTATGAACTCTATTTATTTTATCGTTCCCTGATCGCCACAATCATCACACAAATTAAAGGAAACATAAATTGGAGGAATTGAAGGACTTTCTCGGTACACTTTTTGTTACTTCAAGCCTACTTATCTTTCATTTGTTTTCTCTTTTGTCGTTTCTACATTTATATAGATATGACCCTGTATAATCTGTGTAGATTTACAAATGAAATCAATTTGAATTCGAGTTTGGGAGGAGAACCTTCTATCTTCATCGATTGTGGTTGTGCTTAAGAGCGACGTTAATTGATCAATATGTAAGTTTTTTTTAATTCTTCTGGAAGATCTTGTTATTCAATAACATCAGTTCTTTCTTGACCAAATTGGGTGATGTGGTTGAAATAAAAGGGTAAATCTCGTTTGGTTTGAAAGACCAGGTTAGAGATGTAATTTTGAAGAAAGGATTTGTGTTGGTTAGGGGATGGGCATAATTGTCAACATAAGGAAAAATGTAAAAGAAAGCTGATAAATTTTATTCTTATTAAACCTTCTATCTGTGTATTAGGTATTTCAGTTAAGAATGATGAAATGATGAATGGTATCAGGTGGTAATAAAGTGTTGATTTTGACATGGTTAACAAATTCGTAAATCTATCCTTATCTGTAACAACATAAAAGCCAGAAGTTTATCTTCTTAGATCACTATTCTAATCATCAGAACTACTGTGGCCAAGACCTTGAAACCAAACCATGAGTTGGCCAACACAATTTCTGCATTTGGGTTTCAATTTTCCCTAGACCTATTCAATAAAATCGGTCATAAAATCACCTTCTTGGAGGACAGTGGAACTCAATTGCTTCACTTTGTTGTCTTTTATTTGTTTTATGGTTAAAATCTCAGCACAAAAAGAAATCTCTGTTTCTCATAAAAATTTTATCCACTTGGTGCTTTCTAATAAGAATGATATAACTCCAAATTGTAAGAAAATGATTTTATACCTTATTTAGATCCTAAGAAAATTTATTTTGAAGCTCACTTTAGAACTGTGCCCTTCTAAAAAGGAGTTCTTGTGAATGCCAATATGGGTAAATATTCATTTATATAATTGGGTGAAAATATTACATGCTTATTATAATCGTGGAGTGTCTATAGAGCATTAATACTTTCTGAAATTTTGCTGAATTCATATACATTATATACTTATTGACAGAACATAATTGCTAATCTACATTTAATTAGGATTGTAAGATGAGGAAGTGATGCTAATGAAGATGAAATGTCTACTTGTAGTTTGGAAAGGTATGTTACATGGTTCACAACCTCAATTTATACATAGGGGCTTGTGGATCATTCTATAGGAGTTTCAGGTATTCAATTTTTGGTGATTATATTGCTAAACTTCAACATCGCTATCACATTATTATTTACTAAATTTAATTTATATGGAACATGTTGATGATGATACCTGACAGATTGTAAAGCTTATATGGACGGCCACCATGGCACATTGATATATACATGAAGCGAGTAAGCTAAACTTCCATGAAGATTTATGATAAAAAAAACTTTGCTCTTGTTGCGATACATGGAACTTTAATATTTTTTTCTAAAAGGCTACTGTACTTTGAAAATCCACAGATCATAGCATTTGTATGACGTCGTACTTGATAAATTTCTTTCAATAATTATTTATGTATTGTGGCATTGTATTTTATTTGTCATTGTTTTTAGACAATAGCTGAGCAATTACCCAAACCACTTTTTAGGGGTCGTGCTTAGCACGACCTTTAGAAGTACCTAGTATATATATATATATATATATATATATATATATATATATATATATATATATATATATATATATATATATATATATATATATATATATATATATATATATATATATATATATATACTTGGGAGTCAAACCTCGATCATTTTATGACTAGCATTTATACCCTCTAATTATATTCTTGTTACACCTTATTTTATCAATATTTATATAAACGATAAACCGTATTATTTGATAAACTCACTCCACTACCAATCACATAGGAGTTTGGTTCTACAAATGAAAGTGGTGAAGAGAACTCTACAAAAATGATTAAATTAGAAAGTCACATATCCTTAAATGGTTTCATGGAATAAATTTTTCTTCAACGACTTTCAAAAATACTCTTGAATTTTTCTAGTGTTAAGCCCTGTTTGGCAACCTCTTAATTTTTAAGTTCTGAATTTTTAAGAGGTCTGAGATTTTAAGAGGCTCTGTATTGTTAAGAGCTAAACTGTTACCATGCTGTTTGGTTGGAACCTCTTAATTGCTGTGCTGAATGAAGAAAATGACAATTTTATCCTTCTGCATTATTTTATTCAAACAAATCCTACAAGTTTAATTTCACGCAAATTGATCACGCAAATTACTCATGCAAACACACTATATTTACATAAGTAATTTATTATTTGCATACATTGTTTTTCACATAAAGAGCAAGTGAGCCAAGAAGAATCCCTTTTGGTAACCGGCTTCCCACATAACTTGCAAGCATAATACGAACAATTTGATTATTTTAAATTGATTTCTCACTACTGCTTCCCACATAACCTGCAACTCCGATTGCATCATAAGGATTGTCAAAATTGAACACAAATTCGACACCTTTAAATTGATTTATACCTTTTTTGCATATGAAAATTGATTTCTCACTACTGCTAGTTCATCTTCATGACCTTCCGTTCTTTCCAATAAAGAGAACACAAATTCGACACCTTTGTTTATAATTTATTTCTTTCTCAAAATTGAACACAAATTCGACACCTTTAAATTTGATTATTTTGACCCTAATTTCGCGAAAGAGTTTCAGCATCAAATTGAGTATCGAATGTACAGCAAGAACAATCAAAATCCAGCATCAAATTGAGTACCGATTGCAAGATAACTTACCAGCACCGATTGAGGGAGGCGGCGATGACTGTGGGTGCGATAGAAACTGCAACCGGGCCGGGAAGCCGGAGACACAGCGGAAGCCGGCACAGACGCCGGAAGCTGGAGACGCAGGTGAGAGGAGGGGTGGAGATGCAGCGAGAGGAGGGAGATGCAGCTATAGGAGAAGGAGAGGAGGGAGCCGTATAATGTTTGAAGCGGGATACAAGTTAGGGCAAAAGCGGGAATGAGAGCTTTTTTTTTTATTCAGATGCATGTCTATGTCTGGCCAGTTAAGAGGCTATTTTTTAATTAAATAGTAAAATATAAAAAGGTATCAAACAATCTGAATGGTTAAGAGCTCTTAACCATTCAGATTAAGAGGTGTTAAATGTAAACAAACAGAACCTTAGTCCATAACATAAAGAATCAATTTGTAAATAAGTTATATTTTATTTTAGGCAGCTAATCAAACTCCAAAAATAGACATCATAAATAAACATTTCAATATAAAATCAATAAAAACCTTAATTGTTTAACATGTGAATCGTGGAAAACATTCATCAAAACGAGGGTCTGGTTTTTTATTCTTATTTTCTTAAGGGAAAATGACTTAAATGGGTAACTATCTTTTCGGAGTGTTCACATATGGGTAACATTTTATTTTTTGTACTCATTTACCCATCCAACTTCTTGACGGTGTTCACATCTGACCATTATGACCGGTTATCTCCATGTTTTACCCGGTTTCGTTGTATTACGTGGATATTATTGCTTATGTGTCATATTACGTGGATATTACCCCCTTCAACGGTAAATTAGGGTTCAAAATCAATCGCTTACGCTGCCATTACGCCACACCCATGTGAAATTCAACTCTTCAAAGCATTGATTAGGGTTCCAAATAGCAGTGTTCAGGTTCAATTGGGGACGACGATAACATGGAGGAGGAGTCTTTGAAGATTAACTTACTGAAAGTCGATATACATTACAATGGATTTTTTACGCCAAAGCCATTAGCGTACTTGGGTGGAGTTCGAGTATCAGTGCGTGATGTTGATTTTGGTTTGTTCTTTCTCAGAGACTTCAAAGAGTTTCTTGGAAAATTATGCAAAACAAGGTGCGATGATGTCTATTACTGCACTAGACATCAAACACTAGCAGAGGGGATTAGAAGATTCCATAATGATGCTGATTATGTCGAGTTCCTTGAAGTGGGTTACGAGGATGAGAATGAGTTCCGAATGAATGTTTACATTGACCATCAGAATGAACCAGTCCTTGATTGGGCTGATATGGAGGTGCCAGATGAAGAGGTTGAAGATGCTGAAGACCAAGATGCTGACAAAGATTCAGATAAGTCATATACCGTGGAATATGAACATGCTGCTGATCAGGAAGTGCATTCCTTTGACAAAACAACGGATGATAAGTTCTTGAACAAACTGGTATGTGATAGCAACATTAAAAATGAAGTTAACAAGGATGACGAACCCAACACTGAAGATGGTCAGGGGGTTGTGTTCCCTGTCCATGATGAAAACCAAGAATGGGAGACAATGGTTCCAATCATAGGTATGAAATTCTCTAACCCTATGGAATTAAAGAATTGTGTTACAAATTATGCTGTGAAGAATGGGTATGATTTATGGTATGAAAAAACCGATTGTAATAGATTATTGGTCAAATGTGGTAAAGGTAAAAGGGATAAGAATGGAAAATCTTGTCCTTTTAGACTATGGGCAACCTGGATGGGAAGTGAGGAGTCTTTCCAGATTAAGTCGTTGAATAGTGAGCATAATTGTTCTAGAGTCTTCAAATTTGGTTGTATTGTCACATATAAATGGATTGGGAAGCACTTTATGAATGAGATATTGCAGAATCCAAAGATGAGCATTAGGAAATTAAAAGCTGAGGTTAGTAAGAAATTTAACTTGATAGCAAGTGTAGGCCAATGCAGAAATGCAAGGAAATATGCATTTCAAGAGATTGAGGGCAATTTAGTGGACCATTATGCTAAAACATGGAGTTATGCTGAAGAGTTGAGAAGAACTAACCCCGGATCAACAATAAAGATGGCAGTGGATGTAATGCCAGATGAAACAACTTATTTCTCCAAGTTCTATGTATGCTTTAAAGCTGTGAAAGATGGTTGGATTGAAGGTTGCAGAAGGGTCATCGGATTGGATGGCTGTTTTTTGAAAGGAATATGCAGAGGTCAATTGCTTGCAGCTGTGGGCAGAGATGCAAACAACCACATGTACCCTGTTGCCTGGGCAGTAGTTGCTGTGGAGAACAAAGATACATGGAAGTGGTTTGTTGATCTTCTAATTGATGACATTGGAATGGGTCTTGGACATGGCTTAACCATAATATCGGACCAACACAAGGTACACAACTTCTACTGAATTGAAATCCATTTTATATTTGAATTTTATTAGTTGACATTGATATATGTTTTCAGGGATTACTGGAGGCTGTGAAGGAAAGGATTCCAGCAGCAGAGCATAGATGTTGTGCTAGACACATCTATGCTAACTTTAGGAAAAAATTTAAAGGAGAACACTTTAGGAAGATGTTTTGGTGTGCTGCTTCATCAACTACACAACCAAAGTTTGAAGAACAAATGAAGGAAATCAAGAAATTAGAACCATTGGCATTTGAACATTTGATGGAGAGAGAACCAAAAACTTGGTGCAGAGCACACTTTCAGGTAGATAGAGCTTGTGATGCTTTTGAAAATGGTATTTCTGAAAGTTTTAATGCTACAATTGAAAGTGCAAGAAAACGACCACTTATCACAATGTTAGAAGAGATAAGAATCTATGTAATGCAGAGGTTGTATAATCAAAAGAAGATGGGACAGGAATGGAACTTACAGATTTGTCCTACCATTAGACTTAAGTTGGAAAAGCTGAAGGTAAAACAAAGGTATGTAATTTACCATTACTTGGCTAATCTTTCCATTCTAATACAATTGACTAAAGTATCCATTCCATTACAGATTTTGGACTGTTTACCCCTCTGGATACCAACAATTTGAGGTTAGGTTAGGGTATGATGCATATGCTGTAGATCTTACAAACAAGACTTGTGGATGTAATACTTGGCAGCTAACAGGATACCCTTGTGTGCATGGAGTGGCATGTATTTCATATCTCAATATGGACTGCCAGGATTTTGTTTCTCAATGGTTTACAACAGACATGTTCCTGAAGTCATACCAGTATAACATAATGCCACTTAATGGTAGTGACATGTGGCCCCAAGTGGATTACATCAAGCCATTGCCACCCAAGAAAAGAAGACTTCCTGGGAGACCAACAGTGAAAAGGAGAAGGGATCAGGAAGAGAGGGAAGACAAGGGTAGAAAGCATAAAGTCACCAAAACAGGTGCAGTTTTGAGATGTTCAATCTGCAAAGAAAGAGGACACAACAAAGTCAGATGTCCTAAAAAACCAACAGACGGATCATCAAGTTCTGGTTTGAAGCAAAAAAAGCATAGGAAAAAGCAAGGTATGTGAGTATATTATCGTTTCTGCTTGTTCACATATGGGTAACCAAATAATTTTTTGTATTTGATCAGCTGTGGAACCTGCTGTGCAAGAGAGGGTTGAAGAGGAGGTCGGTGTGGAACCTGATATGCAAGAAGGGGTTCAAGAGGATGTTGGTCTGGAACCTGCTATGCAAGAGGGGGTTGAAGAGGAGGTTGGTGTGGAAGAGGAGGAAAGTAAAAAGAAGATTAGGAGAAAATCAGAAAGAATCACCTTAAGTAAGTTGGGTAAGAAGGTAGGGTCGAAGGAAGGAAGCAGTCAAGAACAACCACTTGAAGTGGAGTAGTTATGGTTTAATGTGTTTTTGGGACAGTGGGGGACAGATTTGGGCACAACTTTTGTAATTAGCACAGTCTTTAAGACAGTAGGGGACAAACTTGGGCACAGCTTTTGTGATATGTGTTGAATGTAGTTTAATGATATCTGGACAAATCTTTTGTAAACATTGTGTTAATTGTTGTTTAATGATATCTGTATACATTCTGTCCTCTTAACATACTTCTTAACATACTTCTTAACATACAAGTATTGAATGTAGTTTAATTATAAAACTTTCTGAACATTCAAAACATTCAATACAGTGTTGTTAACACACTTCTTAGTCTAATAACACATTCTGATACAACCATATCTTGGAATTAAGCTAACAAAAGAAACATCTTCCATTAAAACCTTATCTATAATACATTATAAGCTAACAAAAGAAACATCACTACAATTACAATTTTCTGAGTAAAAATCTTGGAATTAAGCTTCTCTAACTCTTGCCTAACAGTCAATTTTTCTTCTTCCATCTTCATATTGCATATGTTAATCTCGTGTTCCAAAGCAGACATTTTCAACATCAAATTGAAGATTCCAATTTCGTCTTTTTTACTCGAATCTTCAGTGCCTTTAATTGAATCTTCAGTGTCTTCTTTGTCCCTCTTGATCTCTTGCGTTTCAGCATCAGCCCATTCCCAGAAGTCACATTTTGGACCTTTCTCCTTCTGTAACAAATGACCTGCATTGTTATGCAAGAAAAATTAAACCCAAAATCAAAATTTCCATCTTTACCAGTGAGTTAGGGCAAACTCTAAACTTTCGTCCAGGGTTTGCTGGGGTGCGCGAAGTCTTCAATCGAGAGGGTAACCCACAACCACATGGATGTTTCAATTGAAGGTCGTCTTTTTGGCGAGAAGAGAAAGAAGTCGATGAAGAAGAAGAAGCCGCCATGGGTGTTTTCGATCTGTGGTTTGAATTCGTATAGGGCAAAAAAGTTTAATATAAAGGTTAATTTGCCACGTAGACTCCAGGTAAGCCTGCATACATGCCAACTCAGCAGTAAACAGGAGATAACCGGTCATAATGGTCAGATGTGAACACCGTCAAGAAGTTGGATGGGTAAATGAGTACAAAAAATAAAATGTTACCCATATGTGAACAAGCCGAAAAGATAGTTACCCATTTAAGTCATTTTCCCTTTTCTTAAAGGTCGGGATTAGATTCTTTTGACTTGCCAAGAAAAAAAGTCTCTTGTTTCCATAAACAGCACTGCCATAAATCATAATTGATTCCAGACAGCGACATTGCCACCATAAACCAAATCCTCTGTTTTTCTAGGGTTTATTCGTTTATTTCTTTATCTTCAACTCGCTGTTCTTCCGACTTTCATCCATGTTTATTCCCCAATCATAAGCGACGACTTCTGCAAATCATTTGTTTAGAAGCAAACTTTTCATTCCAATGAATGAAGGTTTAGCTTCTTGAGAGAAATACAGTGAGTAAAGTATAATCTATTTGACCAAATCCCGCCGGCAAAGACGTCCGTCTATTCTTTATCGCCAAACGTCTATATGTTTGTTGTCTTCTACGTATATTCCGTATATAACATAATAGAGTGATCAAGTGTCTGAAGAAGCAAGGGGTTCAGATTGTAATTCGCATAATCGTAGAACGGCAGCAACTTCCCAACTTTGAAGAGCCCGTCCAAACCCTAATTTTTGGTTTTTAGGTGCTCGTATTGAATCGAATTTAAAGGTATCTTCGATTCTTTTGACTCCAGGATACTTGTTCGCTTGTTGGTAATTTGATGGGTGGGATTTGCGTTAAGCCTTCTGGTGGAAGCCCAAGAGAGAGAAGGCCTAATAAACTGTCATCAGAATCTAAAGTATCGCAGTTCACCAGGGAAGAAAAGGAAAGTTTTAGAGTGAAAAATCGACCTGAAGTTCGAACAATTTCAATCGACAAGAAACAAAATTCTTCTAGACGCGTACGTGATGATCATTCTGAGAAGAAGACGAAAGAGGGATCCGAAGTCATTCCTGCTAATATTCCAACCATTAGAACAATTCCAAAAGCCATAGAAGGAGAACAAGTTGTTGCAGGTTGGCCGTCTTGGCTTGCTGAGGTAGCTGGTGAAGCCATTAATGGCTGGTTACCTCGAACAGCAGATACATTTGAAAAACTAGACAAGGTATATTCATCTTATTATTCCCACTTACGCAATTCAAACAAGACTATCCATTCTCTGATTCTCATTCACGTCCATCTTGCAGATTGGTCAAGGAACATATAGCAGTGTATACAAAGCCCGTGATCACACAAACAACAAAACTGTCGCATTAAAACGAGTACGATTCGACAACATGGATTCAGAAAGTGTCAAGTTCATGGCAAGAGAAATTCTAATCCTCCGAAGACTCAATCATCCAAATGTAATCAAACTCGAAGGACTAATCACTTCAAGAACTTCATCCACCTTATACCTAGTCTTCGAGTACATGGAACATGATCTAACAGGACTCGTATCACTACCCAATATCAAATTCACAGAACCACAAGTCAAATGTTACATGAAACAGCTCTTAAGTGGGCTCGATCATTGCCATAGTCACGGTGTTTTACACCGTGACATAAAAGGTTCAAATCTTTTAATCGACAATCACGGGATTTTAAAAATTGCTGATTTTGGGTTGTCAAGTTTCTTCGATTGTAACCAAAATGTCCCGTTAACAACACGTGTTGTGACACTTTGGTATCGACCACCTGAATTATTACTTGGAGCTACTTGTTATGGAGTTTCAGTGGATTTATGGAGTGCAGGATGTATTCTTGGTGAATTATATGCTGGTAAACCTATCATGCCTGGTAGAACAGAGGTTGAGCAATTACATAGAATTTTCAAGCTTTGTGGTTCACCTTCTGAAGATTATTGGAAAAAGACGAAACTACCCCACTCGACCGCGTTCAAACCGGTTCATCCTTATAAAAGACGGATTCTAGAAGCTTTTAGAGAGTTTCCTTTAGCTGCTGTTGGTCTTATTGAGACTTTACTTGCAGTAGAACCTGAACAAAGAGGAACTGCATCACTTGCTCTCAAGAGTGAGGTAACTCTTTCTTTTTGACTTAATATTTATTTTTATTTGTTTGAAAATTTTTTAGTATAAATAAACCGCGTGTTTGTGGTTCTTTCAGTTTTTTACAACTAAACCGTACGCATGTGATCCTTCAAGTTTACCACAGTATCCTCCCAGCAAAGAAATTGATGCTAAAATGAGAGATGAAGAAGCAATAAGGTATATGTCCATAAATGAATCAAGAATCTTGTTTCTTGAAATAAGTTCTTGATTACGCAAGTTTGACTTTAATTGACTTTCTTGATTCTTGTAGACAAAGGGCAAGCCAAAAGCTTGACAAAGAAACAGTGCCAGCTCATATCGACCAACCCACAATCTTGAAGGGCCCAAAAGATATGAAAAATGGTCATCCAATGAGGGAATCTTATTCGGGTCCATTGGTGGCTAGTAATGTATGGAAACAATCAGGGAATAAATACAAATACAGTGAAGTTTCCAGAACATCTGAAAATGATGATGATGATAAAGATGTTGTTCCTTCTTCCCAACTAACAAAAAATCAAGTGAGTAATAATAACGCATACAAAAGGGGAAACAAAATCCAATTTTCGGGTCCCCTTGTTTCATCGAATGTGGATCAAATGCTTAAAGATCATGACCGCCATATTCAAGAAGTTGGTAGGAGAACACGCATTGAGAAGACGAGACTTGGTGAAGTTGAAATTGAAGGAGGGAAAATGATAAGAAATACGGTTTATCCATCTAGCCGTCTATCCAAGTAAAAAAGAAAAGGTTTATGGTCTTTTGATTAGGATGGTTTTGTGTATAGTAATTCTTGTGGTATGTGGTCAACTTTTGTTTTTCTTCTTTTTGCAAGTTATAGTGTATTTTGGTTAATTTAGGGAAGGGAAAATGGTGATCGGGTGCACTTGGTGTGTAAGAAAGGAATATAGGAACAAGCAATAGAATGATTTTTGAAGTAGGGTGTCATGAAATTTGTTTGATAATTTGAATGAATATGGCAACTTTAAGTTTAGGTAGAAAACCAGAAGTCTTTCTTTCTTCAGATTTGTGTAATGGCTTGTTCGAATTTATAATGATCGTGAGCATCCCGAGAATTGTTTGTTGCATTTAGGGGTGTTTGATATTGTTTGTTTAAAGTGTGTATTAGTTTATTGTGGTTTGATACAGGTAATAACTATTTTTATGACTTTAGATGGAATAATATAAAGTTTGTTGATCGACTTAAATGAAATGTGTTTTTGATAAGTTTACTTCTAGTTTATTTGAAACCGTTTATTATAGAAGAAAACCAATATACTCTTTTTCCTTGTTTTATCGTTTCAACTTTTTTATGATATATAGTAGTAGCCTTGTTTGTTTTTTCTTCATTTTAATAATATAACGATGTCTTTTTTGGTTATTCTAAATACACAATAGAAACTTGTCCAACACTAAAAACCGATTTTATCACTTTATTGAGGTTAGTTCCTTACTTGAACACAAACACTATTGGAGGTGGTATTGAAGCTCTACAAGAGTTTATGTGAATTCATTATCCATAAACTCATGTTTCTAATACATATTGTATTTTGAACCTCCCTTTAACTGTATTTCTATGTATATAAACTATGTGCATACTAATATGTAATACGTATGTATTCCTGTTATGATTTTCACGAAAAGTTTTGAATCTTAGGGTAACCTTCTTGTTTTGGAAATTAAGTGTAAATCATGATCATGTGCATTCACTTAGTTAGAGTTGGAGACTTGTGTGGTCATTTATGACTTGGATACTCAATTGTGGTGTTTTGATGATGGGATGACATTTTAGACTGGCCTATATACACAAGGGGCTAGCTACCCCTCTTGTGGCCCAGGTGTAATAGGCACATGTTCCTAGCATTTGTAGCCTACATGTGTGTGTAATGTGCTATATGCTAAATTTGTATAGGCAATTACCCATCATTTGATGTGTGAGATATTTTGGACCTTAAGATAAACCCAATAATGCTTACTAAGTTTCTCAAGTCTAATATACTTATTTTTACATGTGTTTAGATTAGGTATCATAGTTGAAGGCCAGAGATAGCTCTAACATTTGGATATTTAGAAGACGTTTATTTATAATTGAGATGTATGTATTGATCTTTACTTCGCATTTGTCTCTTTATCATTCTCATATACATTGACACTTTAAACCTTTTTTAATTGTTAATTACTTGACCGTTTGATACCTTAATCCACAAATTGTCTTTTTAATTAATTCATCATACACAATTTACACTAAAACTTTTTTTAAATGATTATTTCAAATAGTCCATATGAGGTGTGTTTATATATATATATATATATATATATATATAGAGAGAGAGAGAGAGAGAGAGAGAGAGAAAAGCATGTTCATATCAACCATTAGATAATTATCCAATTCAATAAGGGCATGATTATCAAATAATCAATGATTTTATTTTAGGTAATTTTAACTACATCTATATTAAATTGTAACAGCCCCAAGAAAATAGCATGTTCATTTATTTTCGGAATTAAGATCATGCCTATTAGGTTTTGAATTTTCAAATTTTGAAAAGAAAATCATATTTTTGTTTTTTTAACTCAAACTTTTGGAAATTGAAAAATATAATTTTTTTAATTAGATATTTGGAATTTAAAAAATATAATATTTGCAGTGTATATATACATATTTGTAGGTGCAATTTTTTTTAATAGAATGTATATATGCATAATGAGATTCTAATATGTGAAAATAGAATACATATATGCATATTTAACTTTTTACGTTATATTTTCAGGAAATGCATACATGCACGTTTAATAACATTTCGTAAAAAAACAAACGAAAATATTCGTATTTCATAATATTCGGATATCATACTACTAATTTATTAGAAACAAAAATATACAACCGTTTTGAACGTTACATACAAAAAATATAAAAAATACAACGAAAATTCATGATATATTTGTTTCTCAAATTTTCAATTTTCATTTCTTCAATTTGCTTAATAAATCTTCAAAATCTGCAATAACAATAACAAATTTAATATACATGTATATTCAAAAACACTAAAATAAATATATACATGCATATACGCATATGAACAAATGCACATCTATTTTTGCATATATGCAAATATGCACACATGTGTACATGAGCAAATTGATATACATATGCATATGTGCATATACATTTAATACAAGCATGCACGTATGTTTTTGTATATATATTCACACTTGAACAGACATATGCACATGTATACATACACATATGCACATACATTTTTGCACATGTATTTTCATATGTCCATGTGTATATATGCATGGGGTACTTGTGTACAGATTATATATATATATATATATATATATATATATATATATATATATATATATATATATATATATATATATATATATATATATATATATATATATTAATGAACAAAACGAGTAACAAACTCTTGCTCCTGTCCACATTTAGGTAAGTATGTTTTTTTTGATCACTTTTACCCATCGAACTTGTGGCGACCGTTTAAAATAGGGTAATGTGACCGTTGATTGTAGGTTTTCGCTGATTTGGAGCTTACGTGGCAATGGTGTTTTATCTAGTCATCGGTTACAAGATATAAGACGAGAATGAGATCAATTTGCCCTAAAATCGGTTTGAATGTCGACGGCTTCATCTTCATATTTCTCCCAGTTAGGGCACAAAACTACTCCTTGCTTCTGTGGCCTTCCAGCTCGAATCCGTACCTCAAGGACAGAAAAACACCCAGGGAAAAAGTTCATGATCTGCCCGGTATGTATTTTTTCAGGTTTGCCTTTCACTAACTTCATTATTTTTTATTTTTTTCACCTCTTTACATTTTGGTTTGATAATGTAGAAATCAGAAGGGAAGTGTACGTTTTGGGAATGGGCAGAACCGGATGAAATTGAAGAGCTCAAATCTGAGATTTTGGGGCTTAAAAAAGAGATGAAAGAAGTAAAGAAGAATCAAGCTACTGTTAAGGTTGTGTTGGTAGTTTTCATTATCATGTATGTAATTGGTCTTTTTAAGTAGGAGTTAATGAATGTAATCTATCCAATGCAATCTTTTGAAGTGGCTGTTAATCCAATGTAATCTTTGGAATGTTATATTTTGAAGTGATGAATGTATTCAGACCATTTCTGTAAAGGTCCAATTGTGTAAAGGACAAATTTTGTAAAGGGCCATTTCTGTAAAGGACCAATTGTGTAAAGGACCAATTCTGAAAAGGAAAATTTTTGTAAAGTACCAATTCTGTAAAGGAAAAATTATGTAAAGGACCAATTCTCCAAAGTACAATGCCATGACAATCAATGAGGTACGAATTAGATGAAAAGGATTTTAATGTCAAAGTACAATGCCATGACAGTTACCAGATTACCAGAGAAAGCCAAAGTACAATGCCATGACAGTTACTAGATTAATGCAAAGTACAATACCATAATTAGAGCTTTCATAAGGACCATGACCGTTAGTTAGATGAAAAGGACCAAAATGTCATAAAAATGAGCTTATTTGTTTTTATATCAATTGAACACTTTTATTCATTTTTGCATTTTCACTTTTAAAAATCTTGACAAGGACCAAAATGTCATAAATATGGTAACTGTCACTTTTAAAAAGTACGTTGCCATATCACACTTACCAGATTAATGCAAAGTGCACTACCATATTACCAAACAATGCCAAAGTACGTTGCCATAAGGACCATGATAAGTACAATGCCATAATCAATCAAAAAATAGAGCTTTTGTAAGGACCAGACAATGCCAAAGTATACTACCATATTACCAGAAAATGCAAAAGTACCTTGTCATAAGGACCAGACAATGCCAAAGTATACTACCATATTAGATGAATGTTAATGCCAAAGTATATTACCATAATCGTTAAGGAATGTTAATGTTATAGTACTCTGTTAAGGACCAAATCTGTAAAGGAATTTAAAGGACCAAATCTGTAAAGGACCATAATCTGTTAAGGACCAAATCTGTAAAGGAATTTAAAGGACCATAATCTGTTAAGGATCGTTATTGGTAACTGTTAAGGACTTAAAAAGTACAATGCCATAATCATGGAACTTAATTGCCAAAAAGTACAATGTCATTCAAAGTACATTACCAAAATACATTAGACCGACCAAAGTACATTACCAAAATACATTAGACCGACCAAATTACATGACCAAACTGTCATTCAAAGTACATTGCACAAAGTAAGATTTTTCTACTAGAAAATTATAAAGTTACGGGATTGTCTTCACTACACCCGCTTGCATCTTTTGGAACTACTTTCTTACTTAGAGCAAGCAAGGTTAAACGCTCTGAAGCTTTCCTCTTTCTCTCATGTGTTTCTCTAGTTTCTTTCTTTGTAATTCCAGTGCCACTCTCATGTGGTTCTCCAGTTTCTTTCTTTGTAATTCCAGTGCCACTCTCATGTCGTTCTCCACTTTCTTTCTTTGTAATTCCAGTGCCACTCTCATGTGGTTCTCCAATTTCTTTCTTTGAAATTCCAGTGCCACTCTCATGTGGTTCTCCACTTTCTTGGACAGTCCTGCTCTCATGAGGCTGTTGAACAGGTACACTTCCAGTGCCTGGCAAAATAAATCAATGTTACATATCTGAGTAATACCGTTAGGCAATTGAATACATTATACCTTTTGTTGGACATGTAGTTTTCTTGTGTCCAGTTCCCATACAAATTGTACACCTTTGCATCCCTCCTGATCTTGAGACTCGGTGCCTGCTCTTTGTACCACCGCTCTCTACTTCTATTTTATCTTTTCTCCGGTTAACTTTTGGTCTACCTGGTAGTCTTCTACTTTTTGGAGGCAACGGCTTATCATAACCAGGTGTTGGCCACATAGAGCTACCATTCAAAGGGTGGACAATGTATGCGTAGCATGATAGAAAACTTTGTTTGGTAAAACAAGGTGCCACATACGACTCTGGGTCATGATTTAAGTATGCAATGGCAGCAATGCCATGTACACAAGGAAAACCTCTCAACTGCCAACTTCTACACTCACACACCCTTTTGATTAGATCCACACCAAATGCTTGATTTCCTAATCTCACTTCAAACTGTTGATAACCACTTGGGAAAACACACCAGAATCTATCCAAAAAAAAACCATGTTAAAAACAGAAATTACCCAACATTATTAACAAATGTTAATCAAAACCACAAGATTATTTACCTTTGTTTTATCTTCATGTCTTCTAACTTCCTTCTAATTGAAGGGCAAATTTCCAAATCCCAATCCAAACCCATGATCCTCTGCTTGTACATTCTATCCATTACATACACCCTTATATCCTCCAACATTGTGATGATCGGCTTTCTTCTTGCATCCCTGATAATACCATTAAAACTTTCACATACACCATTTTCCATAGCATCACAATTCCTCCCTTCTTGAAAGTAGGCCCTTGACCATGATTTCGGCTCCCTTTCCTTAAGATACTCATACGCAGTGGGATCTAGTTGCTGAATTTCTTTCATGGCTGCTTCAAATTGTTGTACGGTGGTACTGTAAACAACAGCCCAAAAGAGTTTTCTGTAGTGTTCACCATTATACGTCTTCTTGAAGTTAGCGTAGATGTGGCGGGCACATTGACGATGTTCAGCTTCAGGCACCCTTTCTTTCACAGCTTCTATTAAACCCTGTCACAAAGATGAAAGTCAAATTTAAAAGTCAATTAAAAAGTAAAATTATAAAAAAAGAATACCTTATGTCCATCAGAAATTATAGTAAGCCCACCACCATTGCCTCCTCCAATGTCATCCATGAGAATGTCAAGAAACCATTTCCATGTAGCTTTATTCTCAACATTTACTACAGCCCACGTGATAGGGTAGATCTGGTTATTTCCATCTCGACCAACTGCTGCAAGAAGCTCTCCCTTGCAAATACCTTTCAGGAAGCAGCCATCTATCCCAATCACCTTTCTACAACCCTCAATCCAACCATCTCTAACTCCTTTGAAACAGACATAGTACTTTGAGAAGTACTTAGATGAATCAGGCATAATGTCTAACTCCATTCTAACTGTTGACCCTGGGTTAGACCTCCTAATTTCTTCACCGTAATCCCACAACCTTCCGTAGTGTTCAATTAAAGAACCTTCAATCTCAGTCAATGCAAACTTTTTTGCATTTCTACACTGCCCTAAACTAACAGTTATATTAAACTTTTTAGAAATCAAAGCTTTCATTTTCCTTAAGCTCATTTTTGGTCTTTCCAAGATATCATTAACAAAATGTTTACCAATCCACTTATAACTCACAATTGTTCCAAGTTTGAATGTCCTAGAACAAGTGTGAGTATCTTTTAGTGTCTTAATTTGAAAAGAATGTTCCTCCGTCATCCAAGTGGCCCATAGTCTAAACGGGCATTTGTGTGTTGTACCTTTGCCACATTTTGCTAACAACATGTCCTTATCAGTTTTTTCATACCACAAGTTGTATCCATTTTTTACAGCATAATTACTCAATAAAGTTTTTAGTTCACTAGGATCAGAAAACTTCATACCTAAGATAGGTACCATCTTGTCCCATTCTTGGGTTGGATCGTGTACAGGATAAGCCGGTTTCACATCATCTCCTTCATCTTCTATTTCATTTGTCCCGACTTCAAGAAGTAGATTCGGGTCAGGGCAAAGAGCATTCAGAAATGGATCATCAACCTTTTTCTGGATTGACACCACCTCATCTTCTTCATGTTCAGGTGTAATTGCATCTGAAAAATTGGACCGATCAGGCTCTTGTTCAATGTTTGCATCATCTACTTCTTCAGCACCATCAGAATCTTCCATCTCAATGTAATCAAATACACGTTCATTGTAGTGATCCACGTACACGTCGATTCTTTTTCCCTGACCTCCATTGCCGACCTCAAGGAATTCTTTGAAATCTCCTTCATTTTGAATTACCCCCAAACCTTCCCTCAATAACTCATGTGGTAGGCAGTAGTAGAGGTTTCTGCATTGACACTTTGTAAGCTTTTTAAGTAAACTTACGAAATCTGCAAAATCCATCGCATTGAAGTCGACATCACGAACTAATATTACATCATCGTCGTAGTAACCGAACGGTTTGGGGGAGAAAACACCATTGTGGTGGACATCTACAGCGAGGAGAGAACCGACTGACATCGATGATGCTTCGATCGATCGTTCGTGAGGTTTGGGTGGGGTAACGAGTAACGAAGTGTGTTTGTGGGGTTGACTTCGATCGATCGTTCGTTTTAGGGTTAATAAACCCCGTAAAAACCTTTAATTTCCACGTAATAGGATACCAACGCCACGTGATATACGTTAATTCCACGTAACTTTTAGGTATTGCCACGTAATTCACTTTGATGCCCAAATTAGCGAAAACCTACAATCACCGGTCATATTACCCTATTTTAAACGGTCACCACAACTTCGATGGTTAAAAGTGATTAAAAAAACATACTTACCTAAATGTAGACAGAAGCAAGAGTTTGTTACCCGTTTTGTTCATTAATCATATATATATATATATATATATATATATATATATATATATATATATATATATATATTCATCTTTATCATATGGATTAAATCATAGATGTATGTATACGTATGTGCATATATGATAATTTCTTTATATTCATGTTTGTGTATATATGTATGCGTATGATAATTCGTTTATAATTTGTATACATATAATTTTGTTTGTGCATAAATGTACAGTCCCATATGAAACACGACCCCATCTTTTCAGTTGCAAGCCTCCTTCTCCGGCGACGCCTCCCCTGCCTCCCCTTCTTCCACCACCTGCATCTACCGGCTGCCGCCCCTATCTCCCCCTCTTATTCGACACCTTAAGCAGCTACATCATAAAGAGCAACAATTACCTTCATATCGTCATCGGCAAAAACCACACACCACCGTCTCTTACCAAAACTCTCTCTTTGTCTCTGAAATTCCGATTCTAACCACCAACCACCTCTTCCACACTCACACCTATATACATATCGGCTATGCAATCGGTTAATCTCAAATATCCCCATAACTCGCACCCGAATTGAAACGAATCAGATTTTATCAATTGACACGAATCGAATTTGTGGGGTTCGGTTGTTACCAATTGAAACGAAACAACTACCTTCATATTTTACCAATCGAAACGGATCGGATTTTACCGAAACTCTATCTTTGTCTCTGAAATTCTAATTCTTACTGATGTCATAATCACCACCACCTTCATCGTTTTTACTGAAATTGAAGCCACCACGACCATCTTCTTTACCTCTCTACTCTCTTAAACGTGAATAGGGGCCACTACTACCCTCCAATCCTCTGATTTTGATAGGGGTCGATTTCTGAACCTATTTTAATTTCTAGGTCTGGAGTTAGATGATGAAGTCGACGGGCTTGAACGTCGCGATGTTTATTGTTAGTTTCTTGTATGAATTAAATATATCTAGTTTTTTTATTGGGGTTAGGCATTGCGACTTGCCGGAGAAGATGGAGGAAGAGGTGGTAGGTTGCCGGAGGTGAAGGGTCGACGATGACGGTGACGGGAAGAGTTTGGGTCGTTGCTTTCTTTTTTGGCGGAATTGAAATGGGTTGTGGCACACCAGAAAATAGCCACCGGTGGCTGTCGAGAAGGAGAAAGAGAGAAAGAGGGAGTCGGGTAGGGTTCTGCAACAGTAATAGAGAAATAGAGACCATTTATTTTTTCTTTTTTTTTAATTAAAAAACAATAAATAATATAAATAAAACTAAAAAATAAATTATTAATGGTAAATCAGTCTTTTTACATCTGTGAGGGACCAAATGCGTAATGAAACAAAATGATAGGGACCGTCCTAGTTAAAAAAAAGTTAGGGACCAAACGCGTAAATTACCTCAAATCACAGGGACCATTCGTGTAATTTAGTCTATTTTTTTAGAATAAATTACATGAATGGTCCTTGTGGTTTAGGTTAACTTGCACGTTTGGTCCCTAATTCTTTTTTTTTTAACTAGGACAGTCCTTATCTTTTGATTTTATTGCATGCTTGGTCCCTAACAGATGTAAAAAGACTATGTTGCCCTTAGAATTTTTTTATATTTATTTATTGTTTATTTATTATTTTTAATTAAAATAAAAAGAAAAAAAGAGCAACTATAATACTTCATCGGTTCATCCCCTTCCCCTTATTTCTTTCTCCCATATGAAACACGACTCCATCTATTCAGTTGCAAGCCTCCTTCTCCAGCGACGCCTCCCCCGCCTCCCCTTCTTGCACCACCTGCATCTGTCGGCTGCCGCCCCTATCTCCCCCTCTTATTCGACACCTTGAGCAGCTACATCACAAAGAGAAACAATTACCTTTATATCGTCACCGGCAAACACCACACACCACCGTCTCTTACCAAGACTCTCTCTTTGTCTCTGAAATTCCGATTCTAACCACCAACCACCTCTTCCACACTCATACCCATATACATATCGGCTCCGGCAAACACCACACACCACCTGTCGAGAAGGAGAAAGAGAGAAAGAGGGAGTTGGGTAGGTTTCTGCAACAGTAAGAGAGAAATAGAGACCATTTATTTTTTTCTTTTTTAATTAAAAACAATAAATAATATAAATAAAACTAAAAAATAAATTATTAAGGGTAAATCGGTATTTTTACATCTGTGAGGGACCAAGTGCGTAATGAAACAAAATGATAGGGACCGTCCTAGTTAAAAAAAAGTTAGGGACCAAACGCGTAAATTACCTCAAATCACAGGAATTATTCGTGTAATTACTCTATTTTTTATTTATTTAAAAAAATAAATGATAATGAAAATTTACTCTTTTCAATAATTTAAAGGAATGAAGAATTAGATGGAATTTGGCGAGAAGAGGATTTGATATCCAGTCCATTGCTTGTGTTGTGTGTGAGAAAGGTGGTGAATCGATTGACCATCTATTCTTTGGATGCTCTTTTGTGATAGATCTTGTTACGGGTGTTGCTAAGTGGTGGGGGATAAATGTTCCTTTTGTTGCGAATCATGCAGATTGGTCCTTTTGGTTTGACAATCTTTGCATGCTGAAACATAGGAAAATTTGTCTTCAAGTAGTTTTTATGACAGTTTGGTGGTGTGTGGAACTTCAGGAATGCTTCTATTTTCTCTTCTGAAAAGCCTAAGAAGTGCATGTGCTGGGATAATGTTGTTTATTACTCGTTCTTGTGGATTAGGAGTCGTTGCAAAAAGTTGTGTCTTAGATGAGATGCTTGGCTTTTAGATCCCAATTTAGCAATTTCTATTATGTAATTGTTTCGTTGTTCTTTTGTCTAGCTTCTTGCTAGCTGCGCTTTTTTGAGTTTTAATATATTCGCTGCTGTTATAAAAAAAAGGAATGAAGAATTAACAAAGATTTATTAAAATGATGCCTCTATAACTCATAAAAAAATAAGTAATAGAGGTATTAAAGTATGCCGGAAAAACATTTCTGAGAATTTAAAATCAATTTGTATGACCACGTGGGTTTTCATTTTGTCAAAATACGGCGAAGGTCGAAGTCTGTAATATTCTATTATTATTTTTTGTATTTTAGTTATCAGCTCAATAATTTATCGATCAATACCTTACGTTCACTAGAATGAAAGGTCCGTAAAACTGTTAGATTGCTTTTTTACTAAAATAAAATTAATATATAAAAGTTGTTCACTAAAATAATCGCAATACAAATATACAAGATATCCACGTAACCAGTTGACATCTTATATCAAAAATTGATTGACAGACAACAATTTTGCGAAAATAGTATGTGAATTTGCGAGATACTTTCTCTAACAAGAAAAGACCGGTAAATGCAATAAGCTTTTGGGTTTTAGGTTTGGATTAATAAACAAAACGGGTAACAAACTCTTGCTTTTGTCTACATTTAGGTAAGTATGTTTTTTTTAATCACTTTTAACCATCGAAGTTGTGGTGACCGTTTAAAATAGGGAAATATGACCGGTGATTGTAGGTTTTCGCTAATTTGGGCATCAAAGTGAATTACGTGGCAATACCTAAAAGTTACGTGGAATTAACGTATATCACGTGGCGTTGGTATCCTATTACGTGGAAATTAAAGGTTTTTACGGGGTTTATTAACCCTAAAACGAACGATCGATCGAAGTCATCCCCACAAACACACTTCGTTACTCGTTACCCCACCCAAACCTCACGAACGATCGATCGAAGCATCATCGATGTCAGTCGGTTCTCTCCTCGCTGTAGATGTCCACCACAATGGTGTTTTCTCCCCCCAAACCGTTCGGTTACTACGACGATGATGTAATATTAGTTCGTGATGTCGACTTCAATGCGATGGATTTTGCAGATTTCGTAAGTTTACTTAGAAAGCTTACAAAGTGTCAATGCAGAAACCTCTACTACTGCCTACCACATGAGTTATTGAGGGAAGGTTTGGGGGTAATTCAAAATGAAGGAGATTTCAGAGAATTCCTTGAGGTCGGCAATGGAGGTCAGGGAAAAAGAATCGACGTGTACGTGGATCACTACAATGAACGTGTATTTGATTACATCGAGATGGAAGATTCCGATGGTGCTGAAGAAGTAGATGATGCAAACATTGAACAAGAGCCTGATCGGTCCAATTTTTCAGATGCAATTACACCTGAACATGAAGAAGATGAGGTGGTGTCAATCCAGAAAAAGGTTGATGATCCATTTCTGAATGCTCTTTGTCCTGACCCGAATCTACTTCTTGAAGTCGGGACAAATGAAATAGAAGATGAAGGAGATGATGTGAAACCGGCTTATCCTGTACACGATCCAACCCAAGAATGGGACAAGATGGTACCTATCTTAGGTATGAAGTTTTCTGATCCTAGTGAACTAAAAACTTTATTGAGTAATTATGCTATAAAAAATGGATACAACTTGTGGTATGAAAAAACTGATAAGGACAGGTTGTTAGCAAAATGTGGCAAAGGTACAACACACAAATGCCCGTTTAGACTATGGGCCACTTGGATGACGGAGGAACATTCTTTTCAAATTAAGACACTAAAAGATACTCACACTTGTTCTAGGACATTCAAACTTGGAACAATTGTGAGTTATAAGTGGATTGGTAAACATTTTGTTAATGATATCTTGGAAAGACCAAAAATGAGCTTAAGGAAAATGAAAGCTTTGATTTCTAAAAAGGTTAATATAACTGTTAGTTTAGGGCAGTGTAGAAATGCAAAAAAGTTTGCATTGACTGAGATTGAAGGTTCTTTAATTGAACACTACAGAAGGTTGTGGGATTACGGTGAAGAAATTAGGAGGTCTAACCCAGGGTCAACAGTTAGAATGGAGTTAGACATTATGCTTGATTCGTCTAAGTACTTCTCAAAGTACTATGTCTGTTTCAAAGGAGTTAGAGATGGTTGGATTGAGGGTTGTAGAAAGGTGATTGGGATAGATGGCTGCTTCCTGAAAGGTATTTGCAAGGGAGAGCTTCTTGCAGCAGTTGGTCGAGATGGAAATAACCAGATCTACCCTATCGCGTGGGCTGTAGTAAATGTTGAGAATAAAGCTACATGGAAATGGTTTCTTGACATTCTCATGGATGACATTGGATGAGGCAATGGTGGTGGGCTTACTATAATTTCTGATGGACATAAGGTATTCTTTTTTTATAATTTTACTTTTTAATTGACTTTTAAATTTAACTTTCATCTTTGTGACAGGGTTTAATAGAAGCTGTGAAAGAAAGGGTGCCTGAAGCTGAACATCGTCAATGTGCCCGCCACATCTACGCTAACTTCAAGAAGACGTATAATGGTGAACACTACAGAAAACTCTTTTGGGCTGCTGTTTACAGAAAACTCTTTTGCGACGCGATCCTCCCTGGACAGCAGTATAAATAGAGGCCTTCTCTTGTTGTTTTAGACACACATTCAGAGATATAAACTCCACACCTGGAGAATATCACCCTCTATATCCTTCATCTCGACCTCTCTTCTCAAGAAACGAAGCTTTGCTAGCGGTAGCCACGAACGATCAAGAAACGTCATAGCTCGGATATTCGGTTTTCTTACTATGTTTAGTTTTTTTAAATATTCAGTGTGTTACATGTTTATGATTATGGAGTAATTCCTTTGTGCTTTTACTTAGATTAGATGAAACTTATAATTATGTTTTGATTGATATAAAATCGGATATTGCATGTTTTATAATTTACTTTGCATGTTTATTTAACCGACTCATGCGTATTAAGAATCTATCTTTGAAACTTATAACTGAGTTATATTTAGTATAGATGACCATTCTTACTAAATTAACTTGTATCATAATATATGTGATCCATATATACATATTTATGACTAGTGATTGACCAAATCCTAGGTTAAGTTACAAGGAAATAATCTTATATGCATATGTCTAAACTGTATTAGTGGACCAAACTGTACAACTCATTTTGACTTTCATGACCATTGATATCAAAAGAAACAAATAAATCATGCAGAGTACGAATAAATAGAATGATTAATTGGAGTAATTAATTTACAGGACCAATGGAATTGATAACCCTTTTTAATCATAAAATTGGATTGTTGGACCAAGACATCTAATTAACTTAGAAATCGGTATTTAACTTGTTAATTTCCATTGCACATTATTATCAATCAGAATATTGTTATAAGGAGTAATCATCTATGAGTAAAAGCATATTTGTTCAAACTATCTGTTCGGTTTAACTTCAACCTTGTTATCATTTACTTACTCGTTATTCTTTATTTATTTGTTGTTACAATCTCTTCACAAATTCAATTACACAAAACCCCCCTTCTTATCTCTTTTATTGTTATTATAAATTGTTAATTGATAATTGATTTCTTTAATTTAAACCAATTCCCTTGGGTTCGACCCGGACTTACCATTACTATATTACAACCGATTAGGTTCACTTGCCTAGTTGTGTTGTTTTCATTCATGATATTTCCCTGTTATAAATTCAAAACTTATGCAAAGACATTACAAAGATAATATTTATCCTCAGTATTCCAAAAACAAGTGATATCATTTTGGGTATATAAATATGTATGTCTGAAAACACATCAAGTTTTTGGCGCCGTTGCCGGGGATTACGGTTTTAAGTGCAAGAAATCATTTATTAATATAATTTATTTTATTATTATCTCATCCTGTTGTTCCTCAGATAGTATATGACCAGGAGTTCAAACTCTCCTTTGACTCCACAGTTTCAAGAACCGTAACAAGAATTTCGCAGACGACGAAGACACACAAGATTAATGGCAGACATTGCAAATCTTTCCTTGGAAGAATATGCAAGTCGCACACAAGAAGAAACAGGCCAAGGACTAGTTCGTCCCACAATTCCAGATGGGACACATTTTGAAATAAAAGGCCAATTCCTACATCTTCTAAGGGAAACTTTGTTCACAGGAAAAGATGCTGAAGATGCCACCCAACATGTGGAATCTGTCCTTGAAATAGCCGATTATTTTCATATTCCTGGAGTCACTAAAGATGCTGTTATGTTAAGAGTATTTCCAATAACACTCCAGGGAGCAGCAAAAAGATGGTTAAAAGCTGAACCCCCAAGAACAATAAAAACTTGGGAAGAATTAAAAACAAAATGTATTAAACAGTTTAGCCTACCTTCTAAAATTGCTAAAATGAAAGCAAAAATCCAAAATTTTCAACAAATGGACGATGAAACACTTTATGATGCATGGGACCGTTATAAAGAAATGCTCCAAAATTGTCCACAACATGATCTTAATCCACATCAAGTTGTGCAAACTTTTTATAACGGAATTAATGTAACTACTCGTCAAATGGTTGATTCGCAGGGTCCAATTCCAAAGAAAACTCCAGCAGACGGATATGCATTAATTGAAGAATTAGCCCAACACTCACATCAGTGGCACTATTCAAGAGACTCATCCTTAAGAAAGAAGCCAATAGATGAACAAGCCGATGGATTAGCAGCCCTCAATGCCAAACTAGACGCTTTGGGGCGAGACATGAAAAAGGTAAACCAAACAATCCATGCCATTCAGGTAGGCTGTGACAACTGCAGTGGACCACATCTTGCAAGAGATTGTCCACTTGATGAATATGGAAAAAGAAAGGAAAGTGTTTGTTATTCATCCGGAGATCGATTTGATGAAAGAAGGCCACGAAACAATAACTGGAAGCCTTATGAAGAATACAAAAATGATCAAGCTGAGAATTATAAACAAAACGGGCAAGGATACTACCAAAGAGAACCACCCTTTGATCCACAAAGACAACCAGAGAAGAAACCAAGTTTTGAAGAAATGATGTCTAGATTTGCATAAGCTTCAGACAAAAGACACAGGGCAACCGAAGAATTAGTAAAGAAAATAGGAGTAACTACAGAATCTTCACTCCGAAACCAACAAGCTTCAATTTTAAATATTGAAACCCAAGTTGGTCAAATTGTTCGAGTCTTACATGAAAGATTCCCTGGTACTTTACCAAGCAACACAGAGCAAAATCCTAATGCGCAAGCCAATGCAATTACAACCAGAAGCGGTAAGATTTTAGAACCATCAATTCCCATAAACACTAACTCTTCCTCTAAAGCGCAGGAAGCTGAAAAACTACCAGAAAAGAATGACGAAGAATCAGAAGAAAGACCACCGCCAACACCCATCAAGAGTTATAAACCACCAGTTCCCTACCCACAACGTTTGAAAAAGGAAAAACAAGAAGAAGAATACAGGAAGTTTTTAGAACATATAAAATCATTGCAAATTAATATACCTTTTGTTGAGGCCGTTGCACAAATGCCTAAATATGCAAAGTTTTTAAAAGATCTTCTTTCAAATCGAAAGAAACTTGATGAAGCATCTAATGTGATTCAAAATGAACAATGCTCAGCAGCAATATTGAACAAACTACCTAAAAAGATGACTGATCCAGGAAGTTTAACATTACCATGCCAGTTTGGTAATTTAACTTTTAGTCATGCTTTAGCAGATTCAGGTGCAAGCATCAACCTCATGCCATATTCATTTTACTCTAAGCTTGATTTGCCTGAACCTAAACCAACACGAATGGCGATCCACTTGGCAAACAAATCGATAACATATCCAAGAGGTATAGTGGAGGACTTGTTGGTAAAGGTAGATAAATTTGTTTTTCCTGCAGATTTTGTTGTTCTAGACATGGAAGAGGATGAACAGGTGCCGATAATTCTGGGAAGACCATTCTTAAGCACAACAAGAGCTTTAGTGGACATCCATGAATCTAAGCTCACACTTAGAGTTGGAACTGATGCCATAACATTTGGAATTGATCAATCCATGAAACATTCAAAGACATCTGATGATGCGGTGTATTTCATTGATACTTTTGACACTATTTTAGAGAATGAATTGCATGAATTGGAGAAAAGAAATCTAGAAAGCATGATGCCTATGGAAGAAGAAGAATTTAACGCCAACGAGGAGATTGAGAAATTAGAAAAATTACTAGAAGAAGGAAAAGTGCCTAGTAATTCGTCTACAACCAAGGAGAATCAAGATTCAGAGCCAAAGACTCCTAATCTCAATACTCTACCTCCTCATCTTGAATATGCTTATCTAGATGAAAACATGCAATTGCCTGTAATAATAAATGCTTCTTTGTCAATTGCAGAAAAAACGAAGCTGGTGGCTGTCCTCAAGAAAAGGAAGAATGCCATAGCCTGGAAAATTTCAGATATTAAGGGAATAAGTCCTTCATACTGTTCCCATAAAATTCTAATGGAAGATGAATCCAAGCCAAAAATACAACCCCAGAGACGTTTAAATCCCAAAATGCAAGAAGTTGTAAGAAAAGAGGTTGTAAAATTGCTAGATTCAGGAATCATATACCCCATTTCAGACAGTCCATGGGTCAGTCCCATTCATGTAGTGCCAAAAAAGGGAGGAATAACCGTTTTAAAAAATGAAAAAAACGAATTAATCCCCACCAGAACAGTAACCGGATGGAGAGTATGCATAGACTACCGTAAATTAAATGACGCTACTCGCAAAGACCACTTTCCATTACCGTTTATTGATCAAATGCTTGAAAGGCTTGCTGGAAAAACTTACTATTGCTTTTTAGATGGTTTTTCAGGATATTTTTAGATCCCAATCGACCCACTGGATCAAGAAAAAACCACCTTCACATGTCCCTATGGAACTTTTGCATACAGAAGGATGCCATTTGGACTCTGCAATGCACCAGCAACATTTCAGAGATGCATGACTGCCATATTTCACGAAATGGTAGGGGATTTCATGGAGGTATTTATGGATGACTTTTCTGTATTTGGAGATACTTTTGATGAATGTTTAACCAGTCTTGATAAAATGCTTGAAAGATGCGAGAAAACTAACTTGGTGTTGAATTGGGAGAAGTGCAATTTCATGGTTCAAGAAGGAATAGTTCTTGGGCATAAGGTGTCAAAGCAAGGAATAGAAGTGGACAAGGCCAAGGTGGAAACTATCTCAAAATTGCCGCCACCTACAAACGTGAAGGGAGTGAGAAGTTTCCTAGGACATGCAGGATTTTATCATCGATTCATAAAGGATTTTTCAAAAATAGCGAGACCATTAACTCAATTACTATTGAAAGAAGCAAATTTTGAATTTTCAACAGAATGCTTAAATTCTTTTAACACTTTAAAAGAAAAATTGGTCTCGTCTCCAATTCTAATTGCACCAAATTGGAATTTACCTTTTGAATTGATGTGTGATGCAAGCGACTATGCAGTTGGAGCAGTTTGAGGGCAAAGGGTGGAAAAACATTTCCAACCTATCTTTTATGCTAGTAAAACCCTCAATCCAGCACAAGAAAATTATACAACAACAGAAAAGGAATTACTAGCAGTGGTCTATGCATTTGATAAATTCAGACCATACCTAATTTTGTCTAAAACAACTGTCTTTACAGATCATTCTGCTTTAAAATATTTGTTCTCAAAACAGGACGCAAAACCAAGACTCATACGTTGGATCCTCCTGTTACAAGAATTTGATCTGGAGATAAAAGACAAACCAAGAATGGAAAACGTAGCAGCAGACCACTTGTCCAGACTGGAAAACCCAAGGATGGAACAGCTTAAGGAAACAGACATCAACGATAATTTTCCTGATGAATACCTATTGAATGTAGATGCCGAACTTCCTTGGTACACTGACATAGTTAATTATTTGGCTGCAGGAGTACTTCTAAAGGGAATGACACATCAACAGAAAAAGAAATTCTTCACAGATGTAAAACATTACTTCTGGGACGATCCATGTCTGTTTAGAGTCAATGCAGACAACATAATTAGAAGATGTGTTTATGGAAAAGAAATTCGGAATATCCTGGAACATTGTCATCAAGGACCAGTTGGAGGACACCATAGTGCAAATTACACAGCGAGAAAGATATTCGAAGCCGGATTTTATTGGCCAACAATTTTCAAGGACACTATGAAGTATGTGAAGGAATGTGATTCATGCCAGCGATCGGGAAACATCTCATCCAGGAACGAAATGCCACATGTAAGTATACAGGTGGTTTGTGAAATCTTTGATATTTGGGGGATCGATTTTATGGGACCATTCCCGAGTTCAAGTGGAAACAAATATATTTTAGTTGCTGTCGACTATGTGTCAAAATGGGTTAAAGCCCAGGCTTTACCCACTAATGACGCACGAGTTGTAGTAAAATTTCTAAAAAAATTGTTTTCACGATTTGGTGTACCAAAAGCTCTAATCAGTGACAGGGGGACTCATTTTGCAAATGCACAACTCGAAAAAACTCTTAAAAAATATGGAGTTCAACACATATTTGCAACCCCTTATCACCCACAAACCAGTGGGCAAACTGAGGTCACGAATAGAGCAATAAAAAGAATTCTGGAAAAATCAATTGGTACAAATAAGAAAGAATGGTCTGTTAAACTCGATGATGCTTTGTGGGCTTTCAGAACAGCTTATAAAACACCTATTGGTACGACACCATATAGGTTAATATACGGTAAAGCATGTCATTTACCTGTGGAGATAGAACATAAAGCATACTGGGCATTGAAAAACTGTGATTTAGATGAAACAAATATCCGTTCTAATCGTTTAATGCAGATAAACGAGTTAGAAGAGTTGAGAAACGAGGCATATGAGAATTCCTTAATTTACAAAACTCGCACCAAGAAATGGCATGACGCCCGATTACAAAAGAAGACCGAAATTGCACCAGGAGATCAGGTACTTTTATATAACTCGAGATTGAAGTTATTTCCAGGAAAACTCAAGTCAAGGTGGTATGGGCCATACCAAGTAAAAAACCGTATTTCCATACGGTACTGTTGAATTGGTAGACAAGAATGACGTAAGCTTCAAGGTTAACGGACACCGGGTGAAGCACTACGAACAAGGAGTCCGTTATGAGGAAGGAGAGGATGTACCCCTCTCAAACAATTAAAATTTTAAAAGCAGGGGTACGGGTCTAAGCTTTCGACCCAGATAAAGAAAGCGGTGCAAGGAAAAGACAGTAATTTTTATTTGTTGGTTTGTAATAATTTAAGACAATTTAATTTTATGTTGTGTGTTAAACAAATAATAAAAATTAAAAAAAAAATAATAATAAATGAATAATAAAAATACGATCATCAAGGGAAAAACTGGAAAAGAAAAAAATGCCACAGATAACAGATCGCGACCCGATCTGGAGGACCGTAGGGGCGCGATCGTAAGGGTACAGCAAGCCCAAGCCCGTGATTTTAATATATCGCGACCCGATCCATTCGAGGATCGCGACCCGACGAAGCGGCTAGGGTTAATAAGCAGATTGGTCACTTGGTTGCAACTTTTACCCCACAATCGCATCCCGATCTCCACGGTAAATCGCGACCGAAGTTTTTCCAGTTTTTCTAGATTCTTAATCAACATCAAAGGTATGTAATTCCTCACTCCCTTCTCGTTTTTGAGTAGAAATAAGTTAGAAATTGTGAATTTAGGAATAAAAATTAGGTTTTATTTTAGTCTCGGATTTGAATGTTATTGCCGATTTAGATGTTAGATCTAGCCGAGAACTAAAAAAATTAGTTAAACCTATTGATTTAGTTAAGTTTTAGCTTGGATAATGTTGAAAATCGGAAGTTTTTGGTCGGATGTTCAAGGATCGCGACCCGATCCTTGAAGGATTTCTTCGATCGCGACTCTACGGTTGAATATCCCATGAACTTGTTCATCGATCGCGACCCGATCATTGATATGGTTCAAAGATTGCGACCCTACGCTTGAAAGTCCTCGGACTAAATCTTAGTTGCGTCCCCATAAATCTCGACCGTATGTTCAAAGCTCGCGACCCAGAACCCGACCCATCCTACGATCGCGACCCGATCCGGATGAGGATCGCGACCCGACCAGCTATCAAGACCGGACGGACCATCCCGATTGCACCCCTGATCGTGACCCGACCCACATGGTCATCGCGACCCGATCTCTGATCAGGGGCAAAATTTATTTTAATTTTAAGCTAATTCTTTTCTAATTTATTTTTATTCTTTATTCACAGATAAATGGCAGGAAGAGGGGAACAAATTCCACCACCCGAGGATTTACCTTCGCATCAATGGCTTCGATTTCCACCAACAATTAACGATGCCAGGAGACAGCGATATTTTGGAGAGCTAGCCAGGATCCATAAAAAAGACCTTCATGTCCCTCCCTCTCTGGATTGGGAATTCGCAGCGACGGTCGGGCTACACCACCGCCTAGCGCCTTTCACTACAAAAATTCACACCGTGACCGGTTTTACATGTCATGCCTGGGACAGACTGTTTCACTTCCAGGAGCCCATATTCAGAGAGATCACACTGGAGTTCTTATCCACTGTGCAGTTTCAGCAGCACAGGGAACTTTCGGATAGGACTGCTTTCTCCTTCAGGCTAGGAGGAGAAAGCCGCGAGTGTAGTGTGATGGAGCTAGGGATACGCCTTGGTCTGTACACACGGGAGGAGACCGCCTCTCCTATGCTTTCCACTTTCTTTGAGGACTGCCTTAGGATCCCGCCCGCAGATTTCCACTTGGCAGATATATGGCATCTGCTAGCTGATGAGGCATTTGACTCACACACCGCGGTGGAGAGCAGTTGCCGCTCCCCTGTCCACCGTTTGCTTCACAGACTCGTTGCCGCTATGGTTAATCACCGTAAGGGCGGCGATAAGGTACCGGTTGACGACGTCTTCTATCTTTGGTACCTAATATCTGAGGGTGTGTGCCTCAACATTCCATACATACTAGCAGTCTTCCTTTCCAGGAAGGCAAAGGGGGCAAAGAGGAAAAGCCCCATCACTGGAGGGCATCTTATCTCCAGGCTGGCCATATCATACGGCGTATTCACTTCTCCACACGCAAGGGGACTCACGAGGTCAGACCCTCGATTTATGAACAGGAGCTATTTGTATCAGATGAGAGTGATCGATCAAGACGATCACGGTGATTATTTCATTCGAGCGGATGACCCTGTTGAGCAGGGTGATGACATGGATGCACAGCCTGATCCACAGCCTGATCCTCAGCCCGAGCCTCAGCCTCAGCCAGCCCCCGGTGCCCAGCGTCGACGCCGACAGAGATCTCCGATACAGCATGATGCCCCAGAGCAGGAGATCGATTTACGCTATCTATCCCAGCAGATTAGCAGGATGGATTTGAGCAGAGAGCGCGACACCCAGAGGATAGAGGGTAGCATACAGGGCATAGAGCGCGACATACAGTTGATACAGCGCGACATATTGAGGAGGCAGGTTCATGACCAGTGGGTCTCACACACTATGCAGGGGTTCTATGAGAGTCAGGGTTACCAGCCCCCCATTCCGTATCCGACTTATGTTCCGCCTGTTCCCACATGGTTTGAGCCGCCAGATTATCTGCATGATTACGGTGACGGCACTGGCACCTCAGGTTCTGCCTTTTATGACATTGATGATTGATTGATTTTATTTTATTTTATTTTGTGTATTTAAATACGTTTGAATTATTTGAAGTTCATTTTAGTGTGGTGTGTTTTTATTTAATGATGTGTTTTTCATGGTGTGGTTGATATTTTTTCTGAGCATGGATGCAGAATTCAGGTTTAAACAGACGCTGGCAGTCAGTTCAGCATTATTCTTCTATGGAAAGATGTCCTTAAAACAAAACGACTCATTACCTAAGGGGATTCCATTCCAATTAAACTCATCTATGATTTAAAAGATATATACAATAACATTATTGTATAAAATAAGTGTAGGGTAAACAAGTCAAACTGCAATAATTAACTGAGCCAAGTAGAAATTTTATCTTAAACATCATTTCCAAAAATTGAATGCTAAGAAGGTAATTGTTAAGAAAAATGTTTTGAAAATAAATTCGTAGGTTAAACTTGATTTTATGCTCTTATTTTCTTGTTTTTCAATATTTTCATATAGAATTTAATTCTTTAAATGACAAGTAGTTGGAATGATAATTACAAAAAGTTTTGTATAAATAATGAAATAGACCCATTGAAAATCATGTTTTGTCAAAACAAGTTGAGTCAGTTTCCTATAGGATCGCGACGCGATCCTCCCTGGACAGCAGTATAAATGGAGGCCTTCTCTTGTTGTTTTAGACACACATTCAGAGATATAAACTCCACACCTGGAGAATATCAACATCTATATCCTTCATCTCGACCTCTCTTCTCAAGAAACGAAGCTTTGCTAGCGGTAGCCACGAACGATCAAGAAACGTCATAGCTCGGATATTCGGTTTGCTTACTATGTTTAGTTTTTTTAAATATTCAGTGTGTTACATGTTTATGATTATGGAGTAATTCCTTTGTGCTTTTACTTAGATTAGATGAAACTTATAATTATGTTTTGATTGATATAAAATCGGATATTGCATGTTTTATAATTTACTTTGCATGTTTATTTAACCGACTCATGCGTATTAAGAATCTATCTTTGAAACTTATAACTGAGTTATATTTAGTATAGATGACCATTCTTACTAAATTAACTTGTATCATAATATATGTGATCCATATATACATATTTATGACTAGTGATTGACCAAATCCTAGGTTAAGTTACAAGGAAATAATCTTATATGCATATGTCTAAACTGTATTAGTGGACCAAACTGTACAACTCATTTTGACTTTCATGACCATTGATATCAAAAGAAACAAATAAATCATGCAGAGTACGAATAAATAGAATGATTAATTGGAGTAATTAATTTACAGGACCAATGGAATTGATAACCCTTTTTAATCATAAAATTGGATTGTTGGACCAAGACATCTAATTAACTTAGAAATCGGTATTTAACTTGTTAATTTCCATTGCACATTATTATCAATCAGAATATTGTTATAAGGAGTAATCATCTATGAGTAAAAGCATATTTGTTCAAACTATCTGTTCGGTTTAACTTCAACCTTGTTATCATTTACTTACTCGTTATTCTTTATTTATTTGTTGTTACAATCTCTTCACAAATTCAATTACACAAAACCCCCCTTCTTATCTCTTTTGTTGTTATTATAAATTGTTAATTGATAATTGATTTCTTTAATTTAAACCAATTCCCTTGGGTTCGACCCGGACTTACCATTACTATATTACAACCGATTAGGTTCACTTTCCTAGTTGTGTTGTTTTCATTCATGGTATTTCCCTGTTATAAATTCAAAACTTATGCAAAGACATTACAAAGATAATATTTATCCTCAGTATTCCAAAAACAAGTGATATCATTTTGGGTATATAAATATGTATGTCTGAAAACACATCAGGCCTACTTTCAAGAAGGGAGGAATTGTGATGCTATGGAAAATGGTGTATGTGAAAGTTTTAATGGTATTATCAGGGATGCAAGAAGAAAGCCGATCATCAAAATGTTGGAGGATATAAGGGTGTATGTGATGGATAGAATGTACAAGCAGAGGATCATGGGTTTGGATTGAGATTTGGAAATTTGCCCTTCAATTAGAAGGAAGTTAGAAGACATGAAGATAAAACAAAGGTAAATAATCTTGTGGTTTTGATTAACATTTGTTAATAATGTTGGGTAATTTCTGTTTTTAATTTGGTTTTTTTTTTTGATAGATTCTGGTGTGTTTTCCCAAGTGGTTATCAACAGTTTGAAGTGAGATTAGGAAATCAAGCATTTGGTGTGGATCTAATTAAAAGGGTGTGTGAGTGTAGAAGTTGGCAGTTGAGAGGTTTTCCTTGTGTACATGGCATTGCTGCCATTGCATACTTAAATCATGACCCAGAGTCGTATGTGGCACCTTGTTTTACCAAACAAAGTTTTCTATCATGCTACGCATACATTGTCCACCCTTTGAATGGTAGCTCTATGTGGCCAACACCTGGTTATGATAAGCCGTTGCCTCCAAAAAGTAGAAGACTACCAGGTAGACCAAAAGTTAACCAGAGAAAAGATAAAACAAAAGTAGAGAGCGGTGGTACAAAGAGCAGGCACCGAGTCTCAAGATCAGGAGGGATGCAAAGGTGTACAATTTGTATGGGAATTGGACACAAGAAAACTACATGTCCAACAAAAGGTATAATGTATTCAATTGCCTAATGGTATTACTCAGATATGTAACATTTATTTATTTTGCCAGGCACTGGAAGTGTACCTGCTCAACAGCCTCATGAGAGCAGGACTGTCCAAGAAAGTGGAGAACCACATGATAGTGGCACTGGAATTTCAAAGAAAGAAATTGGAGAACCACATGAGAGTGGCACTGGAATTACAAAGAAAGAAAGTGGAGAACGACATGAGAGTGGCACTGGAATTACAAAGAAAGAAACTGGAGAACCACATGAGAGTGGCACTAGAATTACAAAGAAAGAAACTGGAGAAACACATGACAGAAAGAGGAAAGCTTCAGAGCGTTTAACCTTGCTTGCTCTAAGTAAGAAAGTAGTTCCAAAAGATGCAAGCGGGTGTAGTGAAGACAATCCCGTAACTTTATAATTTTCTAGTAGAAAAATCTTACTTTGTGCAATGTACTTTGAATGACAGTTTGGTCATGTAATTTGGTCGGTCTAATGTATTTTGGTAATGTACTTTGGTCGGTCTAATGTATTTTGGTAATGTACTTTGAATGACATTGTACTTTTTGGCAATTAAGTTCCATGATTATGGCATTGTACTTTTTAAGTCCTTAACAGTTACCAATAACAGTCCTTAACAGATTATGGTCCTTTAAATTCCTTTACAGATTTGGTCCTTAACAGATTATGGTCCTTTACAGATTTGGTCCTTTAAATTCCTTTACAGATTTGGTCCTTAACAGAGTACTATAACATTAACATTCCTTAACGATTATGGTAATGTACTTTGGCATTAACATTCATCTAATATGGTAGTATACTTTGGCATTGTCTCGTCCTTATGACAAGGTACTTTTGCATTTTCTGGTAATATGGTAGTATACTTTGGCATTGTCTCGTCCTTACAAAAGCTCTATTTTTTGATTGATTATGGCATTGTACTTATCATGGTCCTTATGGCAACGTACTTTGGCATTGTTTGGTAATATGGTAGTGTACTTTGCATTAATCTGGTAAGTGTGATATGGCAACGTACTTTTTAAAAGTGACAGTTACCATATTTATGACATTTTGGTCCTTGTCAAGATTTTTAAAAGTGAAAATGCAAAAATGAATAAAAGTGTTCAATTGATATAAAAACAAATAAGCTCATTTTTATGACATTTTGGTCCTTTTCATCTAACTAACGGTCATGGTCCTTATGAAAGCTCTAATTATGGTATTGTACTTTGCATTAATCTGGTAACTGTCATGGCATTGTACTTTGGCTTTCTCTGGTAATCTGGTAACTGTCATGGCATTGTACTTTGACATTAAAATCCTTTTCATCTAATTCGTACCTCATTGATTGTCATGGCATTGTACTTTGGAGAATTGGTCCTTTACATAATTTTTCCTTTACAGAATTGGTACTTTACAAAAATTTTCCTTTTCAGAATTGGTCCTTTACACAATTGGTCCTTTACAGAAATGGCCCTTTACAAAATTTGTTCTTTACACAATTGGACCTTTACAGAAATGGTCTGAATACATTCATCACTTCAAAATATAACATTCCAAAGATTACATTGGATTAACAGCCACTTCAAAAGATTACATTGGATAGATTACATTCATTAACTCCTACTTAAAAAGACCAATTACATACATGATAATGAAAACTACCAACACAACCTTAACAGTAGCTTGATTCTTCTTTACTTCTTTCATCTCTTTTTTAAGCCCCAAAATCTCAGATTTGAGCTCTTCAATTTCATCCGGTTCTGCCCATTCCCAAAACGTACACTTCCCTTCTGATTTCTACATTATCAAACCAAAATGTAAAGAGGTGAAAAAAATAAAAAATAATGAAGTTAGTGAAAGGCAAACCTGAAAAAATACATACCGGGCATATCATGAACCTTTTCCCTGGGTGTTTTTCCGTCCTTGAGGTACGGATTCGAGCTGGAAGGCCACATAAGCAAGGAGTAGTTTTGTGCCCTAACTGGGAGAAATATGAAGATGAAGTCGTCGACATTCAAACCGATTTTAGGGCAAATTGATCTCATTCTCGTCTTATATCTTGTAACCGATGACTAGATAAAACACCATTGCCACGTAAGCTCCAAATCAGCGAAAACCTACAATCAACGGTCACATTACCCTATTTTAAACGGTCACCACAAGTTCGATGGGTAAAAGTGATAAAAAAAAACATACTTACCTAAATGTGGACAGGAGCAAGAGTTTGTTACCCGTTTTGTTCATTAATCCTTTAGGTTTTAGGTCATAAATTCTTGATCTTTATTTTCGTTGACATGAGAATACCCTATATCGACATAAAAAAACTTGCGAGTTTTAGGTTGTGAATTCAACAAAAAAAAAAAAAAATCGTGAATTTTGAAAAAAAAAACAGGTCCAATATCCTTTTTGCAAGTTTGAAAATCATTTCAAAATTAACTAAGATAAATATTGTTTAAGAATATAAACATAACAAAGTGTAGCAAATTTGTTAAGATGTATGATTTTAAAACATAATTTATTGTTTCAAGTCCCATAAAAAAATATAAACGAATGTTGAAGGGTATATAAATTTATTGTTTTTGTAATGTTTTGAACCCGAAAAGTAGGCCCTATAAACCATAAGTTTTAACTATTTCTACAACATCATATTTTATTTACATTTTTCTAAGAGTTTTTAACAAAATTGTGTTTTTAAAAAAAATATTTATTAAATAAGAGTTGTTTTCAAAATATTTACCAAATAGGTGTTTTTTACTAAAAGAATGTGCTTGAGAATCACAAATATTTGAAAAATGCGCAAAGTTGAGTATTTTCGAGAATTTACGGGCCTAAAACTCGCATACGGTTTCGATATAAAGGATCATTTTGTATTGGAAAAGGTAATTTTCTAAATTTATAACCCTTTTTCTGTAGCAGTTTGTGATAAATTATTGAAACATGATGACATAGATATATTAGACAACCAAATATAATCATTTAGTAATAGCTCAATGTATAAAGTAAAGGTTTCCATAACACTATGTATGTTGAAGAATATTTCCCTAAGAAGTACGTCGCCGGAATTAGGAAAATATCAAATATCATCCGCGGTTGGGAATTAAAGTTAGTTAACTTGTATTCCTTTCCTATTGACTTTCAAGCATTGACTTTGAAAGCCGATATTTGAACAGTACATTACTTCACTTGACACACGCCTGTCTTTTTTTTTTTTTTGAACAGCACAATATTATTAGAAAAAAAGCAAACAGAAATGAGCCAGAGGCTCACACGCCTGTCTACGCTCTAAGTCTATATATTTATACATATTTATATACAAAGTTGTGTTAAAAAACATGTTAATGATTTATAAAATAAATATTTAAATTACTGTTTTTAGTTTTAAATATATCATTTAGTTATTGATATATTTGAGTTAATAGTAAATTAAAACTTTTATTTATGTTTGGATTAAAACTTGATGTTTTTCTAAATTAACTCATAATCTTACGATTAATTTTATATAATACACAAAAATATTAGACGCTTATTGTTAGATTTTTAATAGTGGGTTTGATAATTTTTGATCTAGATAATAGTATTTATTTATCTCATTAAAGAAAATTTAATAATTTTAATTATATTTAATTAATACTCATAAGTAAGAAAAATCTTTCGAGTTGTAATGATTTAATGTTAAATAATCATTAACTTTCTTATTAATCTATAATATCATAATAATAATATATTATAAGCAGTGTTGCAAATGTCGTTAGGCGCTGACAGGTCGGCAAACTAGCGAGTAATCGGCTAGGTGAGGAGTACTCGGGGGGGGGGGGGGGGGGCACTGTTCATGATATATATATATATATATATATATATATATATATATATATATATATATATATATATATATATATATATGTGTGTGTGTGTGTATATGTATGTATGTATGTATGTATGTATGTATGTATGTATGTATGTATGCATGTGTGTGTATGTTAGGTAGTTTCTTTTAAGCATTTCATCGAGCATGTTGCATGCATATTGAAATCCTATATTTTTCTGATTCTTTCTTATATGAACTCAATCAGCATATGGAGTCACACATGGTTTGTTTCGTTGCTAGTGCATATACACAAAATTGTAACTAAAATCGAAACACACGGGTTTGATGTACAAACAAATTGACACACGCATTTACAAACACACTCACATCTATGTTGAATTGAAAGCCAATCAGACGAATTAAACAAATGGGACGAAGCCTGCAATCAGAAGTTTATGTGAACAAAATCAATACCTGCACTATTGAACCAATAATCGGAAGTTCATGTGAAAGCCAATCGGAAGTTCATGTGAACAAAATCGGATTGAAGAAAAACCTAAAACTAGAGACGAACCTGGGCTGAGCTGCTAAATTCGATTTCGATTTTGATGTTAAACTTGCAAACGTATATCAGAACATGCTTTCGATTGGAGCTGCTGAATGGATTTCGATTTTGATCATTCATGATGAGAGAAATAGGATTCAAGCTGACTTCGATTGGAAACATGATCGATTGGAGCTGTTGACTTCGATAGGGATTCAAGCTGATTGGTCGTGGGAGCAGGAGAGGTGATCGATTAAGTTATACTAGACGTCATTCTTCACAGTTTGTTATCCCACATCGCCTAGCATAGAAAAAAAAAAGAATCCTCTAGTTATAAATATCAACCTTGGCCTTAGAGGTTTTTGCTCATTAACCCATATACAACTGGGTAACTAATCAGGTTCAATTTTGAGCTGAATTTGGACTCATTTTGGTTCGAATTTAGGCTTATTTTTTACTGAGTTTGTTTTTTTTTTGGCCGAGTTTGTCCGATTTGGGCCGACTTGGACCAAGGTTGAGCGAGTCCGGTTTTTTTGGGCGAGTTGGCTAAACTCGCCAAGGTCAAGGTCCGAGTCCAAGGCCGAGTACTCGGCCGAGTTAACCGAGTTTTGCAACACTGATTATAAGTATAAAAAATATAGATTTCTTAAATATCATCAACTTCAATCATTATAGTAATTATAATTTTGCACCTCAAAAGTTAAGTTTTTTTTATCATGTGATTCAAGTTAATAATAATGATTTACATCAAATTTTTGATTTTGTATATAAAAATTGTTATTTCATTTTAACTAAGTTTATTCTTGCACAACGCGCATGAATTCGCCTAGTAACTCTATAATAGATGTAATCCAAATGAATATGGTTAAAGACATGTCTCTATCTTGCACCATATTCATTTGAAACTCTCATCCTTTCAACTTCATTCAATTAATTAATTAGTTAATGAAATATTTTTTCCCTATATAAGAACATTATTTTCATGTTTTGTTAAATGTATTTTATTCTCCTATTTTTGTTATTGTTATCTAAAGTGTATGAAGATGGAAAAGAATGTGCAAGAGATCTATAGTTATCTAATATCTAAAAGAAAGAGTTGTGTACTGGGGAGAACTAAACACGGATATGACAATCAAGATTTTAAAATGCTATAAACTATTTTTGTTATTTTTTCGTCCAATTTGTATTCACTTCTTTTTTCCTTCTACTTCTGTAGATTTCAATAAAATGTTTATGTTATATATTTAGATCCAAGAGAAAAAAATGATTATATTTCAATTTATTTGTTACAATATGTTGAAGATATATATTCTTATTTAGTAATATCCTATATAATTAGAAAAGTATAATATAACAACATGAAAAGATGTCTAATTTCAATATAATAATAAAAAAGCACAGAAAAAAATAAGATTATATTGTAATTATTAAATCATAATTATTAGTTTATGTTTTTTTCTATTACATTATAAGCATTTGTTGATAATTAATACATCTCATATGTATACATGTTACACGAGCTAAGCTTAAAAATAGTGTGCAACGGTATAAAACAATAAATATATATGTATAATAACCTACAATCGTGAATTTGTAATAACTAGAGAAGAACGCATTTGTGCTTCTCAAGTATTTTGATTCGTAAAAATGCAAAGTCTTCATAAATAAGTTAATATAAACCAATAAAGAAATACATGTACACTTATAAATATTATAATTATGTTTATAATAATGAGTTTTAGGTTTTTATATAATCTATTAGTTCTAATTTTTTTAAAATTGATATGGTATTTTTAAAAAATTTTGATTTATTATATACAATTGAATAAAATATAAAAACATTTCATACAATGAAATACCCTAAACACCTATAAATTCCTTATTGTCAAATAACTTCTCACACATTCATTCGATAATCATATTCTAGAACACATGGTTTGAAACTTTACTTTGAAACAATTACACAAAAATAAGCTATAATAAAAAATTCAAAAAGATATAACTAACATATTAATAATTTCATTGGCCTTACAAATATTCCAATGTAAATGTTCAAACATACTATAATATTATACATTAGATGATCATATTATTTATTTAATTTACCAAATACAATTTAAATATTTTAATCATCTTTAATTAAGTACCATAAATATCAATTAAACACCATAAGTAGAAAAAATATTTTCATTGTACTATTTTAATGCTAAATAACTCTTATTTAGATTTTGAAGGGTTCTAATATTAATAAAAATTCAATGCATTTAACTAACAAATTATTGAAGATGTATAGTATTATTTTGAAATATCATATATGATTGATTGAATGAGTTTCATCATTGTGGATGCAACTAACAATTTATTAAAAATGTACATCATATTGATTTGAAACACATACAACTTTTTAATTGTTCTTTTAGTACTGATTCAAAGTTCATTTATTAATGCAATATAATTACAAATAAAACAAAACCTTTTACCTAGACTTTAAAATTTTATAACTTTTTAATAATAATAATAATAATAATAATAAGTGGTTTTTAAAAGTCTTCAACACCAACTTAATAATAATAACTAATTTTAAACTTAATTGATGATAGTAATAATATATAGTAACATAAAATTATAAATTTTATCACATCACCTTAAAGAATGTTTGTTATTTAAAATGATTATTATGATAGAAATAAAAAGATGGCAAAATAAGTACTATTTAAGTTAGCTAATAATCACAATAGCAAAAGTAACACTATATTGAGAATTATATTTAACTTTGTTCAAGCGCAAGTCGCGGGTAACGACCATTGAGAACTGTGACTTAATACATATTTATTGTTCAAAGTAGTTACAAGTTTATACATCAACTTTGTGGAAGAATTATTATTTCATAGATAATGTTAATGACAAAGTTTTTTTTTTTACATAACTTTAATCTGCGGAACGAACGAGATTTCGTCTAATATATATATATATATATATATATATATATATATATATATATATATATATATATATATATTCTTCAGTTGCTTGGTCAGCATATAATGGCTTACCACCCCACTAGCTACCCCTCCTTTCTCAAACGAGAGATGAGGGCTTTTGCTTTGAGAACTTCACCCAAACACGGATTGGATCCCTAAATCCTTAAGTTAACTCCCAGGATACGGACCCCTCTTCAGGATTGGATTGACTTGTATATATATATATATATATATATATATATATATATATATATATATATATATATATATATATATATATATATATATATATATATATGTATGTATGTATGTAAAGGATTTTCTACAGAAAAGTCCCAATATTTTGAGTAAATTAACGAAAAAGTCCTAAAATATTTTTTATTGAATTGAAAAACCCAGAAAACTAGAAAAACTTTTCAATTTCGCCATTTTTCTATCGGCTACCGGCAAAAAGGGCGAAATTGAAATTTTTTTCTAGTTTCCTGGGCTTTTTTGTTCATAAAATCATTTTGGGACTTTTTCGTTAATTTCCTTAAACTATCAAGACTTTCTGAGGAAAACCATATAAAGTAAATACTGAGAACGTTTGGATTAGAACCTACATCTGTGATATCTTGTATATACAAATTGAAACACAAGGTAATTGAGCAAATGATTGTGTGGAACAAAATAATATAAATATGGCATTATTTGTCAATCTAATGTGATTATCCTTTGTTTTATTTTGCTAGAAAATGATGTGAAATTGAGCTAACATTTTTTCCTTCTGTTTATACCAAGAATGTTCCACAAAATTATGAGAAATTGGGTGGAAACCGATCAAAACTAAAAACATATTTATCAATTAGAAAGGTCATTGGGATATACAACCATTTTTGCGTCTGAACTTTAACTAATAGTATAAATGGCCCACTTCACTTCAGACCATTGTTAACTCTCAATTTCAAGCTGAAACTAATATCTTATAAGTATGTATCGAAAGAAAACTAAGTGAAAATTCAGGCTAAATAATAGTGTTGAATAATGTTTTTTATGTTTTTATGTGACAATCACTGAAATAAGTCGAAATATTTTTTAACAAATATTATCAGTTTATTTCAGGTTGCGTAAATTCGAGATCAACCAAACCTGAGGAAGTAATGCTACGAACCAAAGAGCAAAATACAAAAATGTCACACTGCTACAGCAATCACGACGCGACGGACACCATGGTCGCGACGTGAAGAAGAGCAAAGACAGAAGTCCAGATCGCTACAGCACCAATACAACTACAATACACACACACAAGCAAACCCACGGCCAAATCAACACAAAACCGAAGAAATACCATTTCAGCAAGAAAAACCGAGCAAAGAACAAGAATCGACGCCTCAAAGAAAATCACCATCTTCATCTGCTATCGATAAGTTATTTTGAAATTATAATTCCAATAATTTACCTGTGCTGTTATTGATTTATTTAAACCTTTATAAATCAATTGTACTAAGAATCCAAGACATACAAATTGAACCGTGACAACAACAATATATGTGGACTGTATTTAACCGAGACATCTAACTTCTAACTTCTAACTTCTAACCTTTTTATTAATTGTAAAAACACTTTATCGTTGATAATGGCGTTTATTACATCTAACCTCTAACTTCTAACATTTACTTTATTTATCGCTTTCTGTCCTTTTAAATACTGTCTAGATTAAATTTACCGCTTTATTTTACTTATTTACTGCTTTCAGTAACTTAGTTTTAGTTTATATTTATTCCGCAACTCTTACTTATTCCGCATATTATAGATAAAATACATATCTGTCACACAGTAATCGGCTTAAAAACCTTATTCGTGGAGATCAGTTGTCGTATTTTCAACAATTGGTATCAGAGCTCGTGTGATTTAATCTGAAATCTTTGTCGAAAACTTTTGTGTAGCGTTTTTATAAACCACCAATAAGTTTTCTTTAAAAAATTCATCTTAATATCACTTGTTCAACAAAAAAAAAAAACATTTAGAAATTACTTGTGTGATTTACTTTGAAATTTTTGTCGAAAACTTTTGTGTAGTGTTTTTATAAACCACCAATAAGTTTTCCTTTAAAAATTTCATTTTAATATCACATTTTCGTTAACAAAACAAAAATGTCTTCCGCAAACTACTCAAACATAAATTCTGTATCTATTGCTAACATTATAGGTTCAGGTACTCGAGCACCCATTCTTATTCCCGAAGAATATAAATCATGGGTAGGTCGTATGAATCCTCATCTCAACTCTATAAGTGAAGATGTGTGGAAATGTGTAGACGGATCTCTACCTGATAACATGACCTCTCTTACGAGTAACTTGGATATACTGAATGAAAGGAAGAAACTTGAACTTCAAGCCAAAAAGGAGCTTGTGTCTGGAATACCTCACAGTATTCTAAGCCAAATGAATGATATAATCCTTTTAACTGCAAACCAAATTTGGCAAACTTTGAAAAATCGTTTTGAAGGAAATGAGAGAATCATTGGAAACAAGAAAACATCTGTTTTAAACGAATTTGACAACTTCAAAATGTTTTCACATGAGACCATCCATGATGCTCATGACAGGTTCAATCTCATTACCATCAAAATGAATAATTTAGGCATCAAAAAGTCACAACATGAGATAAACCTCAAATTTTTAAACAACCTTTATGAAAGCTGGAAAATGGTCAAACTCATCATTCAGGGAAATCCGGCAATTCATACTGAATCTTTGTACAATCTGTACGGAGAATTACAATCGTATGAATCCTCGATTGACCCACCAACGTCTACTTCTTTTGGAGGACCACTTGCTCTGTTGTCAACATCCTCTCAAAACCAAACACATTTTCTTGATCAAAGTCAAATTGATCAAAACCAACCTTTTTTAAGTAATCCTTGTGACTTGTCCGATCCAAATAATGAAGCTGATTACCAACAATTGTGCGCTTTGGTAGCAAACACTAATCTCGAAAGATTTTTGCCACATCATAGACCAAATTTTCAACAAAGATCCACTTTTGGACAAAACTTTCAGAATCGTGGTTTTCAAAATAATCACAACTCTTATAATAACCAAAGTTCTGGATTTCAGCAAAATCATTCAAAACCATCTCAACAGAAACAAACTCAAACATCCGAAAGACCACCCGTTAAGAGCCAAAAGGCTGACAATAACGATGATGATGATGACGTAATCATTTGTCACAAATGCAAAGGACTAAATCATTATGCCCGAGATTGTCGAGCCAAAATCAAGGTCAAAGACTCAGCTTACTATGCTCAAAAAGCCGAAGAACTGAAGAAACAAGAAAAGAAAGCAAAGCAAAAAGCTTTGATGGCATTCTACGAACCTAGCGTGGAACACTGGCCAACTTCTGATGATGAAATAGATAATGAACCAGCTCAGTCAAACTTCTGCTTCATGGCTGACAATGAACCAACCACAAGAGCTCCATATGTCATCGATCAGGTATGGTCTATGATCTCAGATCTCGGTCTTTCAAGAACACCATTTGAGTCCCACATGACTAAGATTGAGAATAGTCTAAAAGCTGATCTCAGACTGTATCATGACACAATAGTCAAATCTGATATCTACAAATCTGAATTACAAACCTTGCAACTCAGATTTGGAGAATCCACAAGGACTAGAGACAAACTTGAAAGAGACATTGAACGAAAATCTGAAGAAAATAATCACATCCTAGAACAATTAAATGAAGCTCTAAAACAAAAAAGGGACTTAGAAATAAAAAATCAATATGTTAATTCATCTGAAATAAAAGATACCTTAGAAAAGGAAGTCCTTCAGTTAAAACAAAAAATTCAAGATTTAACTGACAAAAACACTAGTTTAAATCTAAAACTAGATGATTCTTCAAAGCAAATCAAATTTCTTGAATCCGAAAATCAAAGATTTCAAGGAAAACTGGATTCTATCAATATTGCCAGAAAATTGAGTGATGATGTTTTCACTAAAGCAAACAACTTAGGAACTGGCAAAATTGATACGAATTATAAACCAGGAATTGGAAGAGAATCTTTTGAAAATGAAGAGACTGAAAACAAAAATGGGACAATTAGTGAAAACTCTAAATCGCCTCAACCAGATTTTTTCTCATCTGCTAATGAGGACGATTCAGATGATGAAACAGTTATCAACTGCAGCCCAGATGATACCTTTTTCAACAAATCATTCAAAAGAGTTGTAAAATCTGAATCAGACTCTGCTAGTTCAGTAACTCATCAATTGAGATCTACTAAACTAACAAGGAATGATGGCACAATCAAACTTGAAAATTTCTTAAATGGAGAAAATTATGATCATCAAAATGGTAGTACTTCTGTTCCAACAGTCTTTCCCTCTTTAAACTCAACCTTTATTGGAAAGAACAGTCTGGGACAAAAGTATTCAAAGAAACAACAAACAAATAAACAACCCATTCAAGCTGTCCTTAAACCAAAAGAACAAAGCAAGCCCATTGTTTTCAAAGAAACCCAAGAGAAACCTTTGAAACCAGTCTTTGTGCCACAAAAACAAACCTTTAATCCAAAACAAAAACCATTTCAAAAACCGATTCAAAATGGCTTTCAAGAGATAAACTTCAATCTCTCAAGGAACTTTCAGAAACCATCATTTCACCAAATTCCATCTCATCATCATAATGTTTTTCAAAATCATCAAAATCTCAGATACAAAGAAAGGTTATCAAACAGAACTTCACATATAGGATACTTTTCACAAAATCAGAAATCGTTTCAAATGACAGGTTATCAAAGACAAATCTCACTTTGGGAAAATCTAATAAATCAACTTAAACCTCAACCATTCCGTCCAATCAACAAATATTACAATGATTCCAAGTTATCAAAAACCATTAACAAATCAGGACCCACCATGGTTTGGGTACCTAAACTTTCTGTCTAATTGCAGGCACTTTGTGCTGGAGAGCCCAAGGATGGCACATGGTATATCGATAGTGGCTGCTCCAAGCATATGACAGGAAACCAAAGCTTTCTACGAGACTTCAAACCCACAGAATCCAAACAAGATGTTACTTTTGGAAATAACATGACTGCAAGAATCAAAGGTTATGGAAACATAACAAATGGTCACTTCACCACCAAGAAAGTAGCCTACGTTGACGGCCTGAAACACAACCTAATCAGCGTATCACAACTTTGTGACAACAATCATGAAGTTCTTTTCACCAAACAACGAAGCACAATCATGGATGCTGATAGGTGTATAATTATACACCTTTTTATATGTTTATTTACCGCTTTCAACATCGTTTATTGCCTTTAAAGCATGCTATATGCATGTTTTCGGTCTAATGTGTTTATTTTGGAGCAAAAACCATTTGTTTGCATAAAATGGTATGTTTTGCAGGTATTATAAAATATGGGTCACCTTACAATGTCAAAAGGAAGCCTCACACCAAGTTTCAAGGAAATCGGACAAGAGACGGAGAAAATAGCCCGAAAACCCCCTGCCTCACTGAGCACGAGTCGTGTGAATTTATACACTAAAAACACACGAGTCGTGTTCCACCTGGAATGACAAAATGGCAATGTACTTTCAATACACACGAGTCGTGTCTTTTGTAAGGCTAAAAACACACGAGTCGTGTCTGCACTGTAAGCCATGTGCAGGCAGGAATCTTCCAGCAAATCAACTTTTGAAGCATGTGTTTGCACCATGTGATTAGTCCGATCTGAGATCTCTCCAGGGCCATTTGAGGACTATAAATAGAGCATTTGAGAGGAGTTATCAACACACTTGAACATCACTTGATACACTTAGATAGTCTCTCTTTTCTTTACATTTCTAGTTAGTTTTAATGTCTTTATTTGCAATTATGCAGTTTTTAGCCAACATGAGTGGCTAAATCTCATAACATTCGGCTTTTAGTCATGTATCTTTCTAGTCATTAATATTTATGCTTGGATTGAAGTTTTGAAGTTATTAAAACTGTTTTGGTTTAGTTTTGTCATTTAAATTTTATTACAAATTTGGTCCCTGTTTTGGAATTTAGTCGATCACTATATTCCGATAGTTGACCAATTATAGTTAGATGTATTTTCAATTGTTTTGAAGATCATTGTTAGTAACATCTTAGAAGTAACTTCACTTGTTAAAGCTTGACACGAGAGATCAATCAAGCTCTTAATAAGTAAAGAACTAACAAAAGAGCATAAAGCATCACTCTTGGTCAATTATAGCATTAATCACTAGTTGACCATTGTGTTGTGCATACCTTTTATAGAATTTTAGTGTTATTCCTTGTTCTATATTAGTGATGCATGTTTCTTTTGTCCCGGTTGATTTCTATGTCTTAAATTACATACTTGTTCTTAGTTCCTTCATCTAAAGGGACGGAATATTGAATTTGGATTATTACACTCGTATAAAAGTGGTATCTTGTCTCGGTTGAGATACATCTATCTCTTCAAGATGACCATTGAGATATTCACTTATATATGAGAAAACAATACTTCTTTCACAAATAGAGACCATTGAAGTATTGAGCATATTAATTTGGATTTCTTCTAAGTTGATGTGTTATTGTCATTTTCCATTGACAAGAACCATTACTTAACTCTTAATTTCATTCAAGTATGAATATGCGACAAGATTGATTAGACTAGAAGCCGAATGTCCGTTTAATTGTATTAATCACATTCTTATTAATTTTTCTGTTATTCAAGCGACTTGACAAATCCCCCCTTGAACTTTATATTTCTTTGTCCCAATCTCTAGAAGTGTGAAAACTTGGCAAGAGATTACTCACCTCAATTCCCTTGGGTTCGACTCGTACCACTACTATACTATTCTTAATTGAAGAGTATTTAGAGGTCTTTTGACATTTCACAATTTCTGTCCCATCATTATAAACTGCATCCATATTACATTACTCTTTCATTTGTTTGGTGATTCGACGACCAACAAATTGTGTCGCCCTTGCTAAACGCGGTGAAAGTCACGGTAGTGGTGTTATAATCAATATATGACGTGGCTATGCTATTGTTTAACGAATATTTGTTTCTTAGTACAATCTACTATTTCACAAATGTGAAATTTTAAGCAAATACAGGGACGATATGATAACCATATCATTGCTATTGATAATGTTGGCGCAATTTGACATAAAAAGGTTTCACACTTTCTTTTTGTTTTCATTCTTACACCCGTTAGTCTAAGTTTTTCTTGTTTTCTTTGAGGACAAAGAAGAGTTTAAGCTTGTGGATGTTTGATAGGTGTATAATTATACACCTTTTTATATGTTTATTTACCGCTTTCAACATTGTTTATTGCCTTTAAAGCATGCTATATGCATGTTTTCGGTCTAATGTGTTTATTTTGGAGCAAAAACCATTTGTTTGCATAAAATGGTATGTTTTGCAGGTATTATAAAATATGGGTCACCTTACAATGTCAAAAGGAAGCCTCACACCAAGTTTCAAGGAAATCGGACAAGAGACGGAGAAAATAGCCCGAAAACCCCCTGCCTCACTGAGCACGAGTCGTGTGAATTTATACACTAAAAACACACGAGTCGTGTTCCACCTGGAATGACAAAATGGCAATGTACTTTCAATACACACGAGTCGTGTCTTTTGTAAGGCTAAAAACACACGAGTCGTGTCTGCACTGTAAGCCATGTGCAGGCAGGAATCTTCCAGCAAATCAACTTTTGAAGCATGTGTTTGCACCATGTGATTAGTCCGATCTGAGATCTCTCCAGGGCCATTTGAGGACTATAAATAGAGCATTTGAGAGGAGTTATCAACACACTTGAACATCACTTGATACACTTAGATAGTCTCTCTTTTCTTTACATTTCTAGTTAGTTTTAATGTCTTTATTTGCAATTATGCAGTTTTTAGCCAACATGAGTGGCTAAATCTCATAACATTCGGCTTTTAGTCATGTATCTTTCTAGTCATTAATATTTATGCTTGGATTGAAGTTTTGAAGTTATTAAAACTGTTTTGGTTTAGTTTTGTCATTTAAATTTTATTACAAATTTGGTCCCTGTTTTGGAATTTAGTCGATCACTATATTCCGATAGTTGACCAATTATAGTTAGATGTATTTTCAATTGTTTTGAAGATCATTGTTAGTAACATCTTAGAAGTAACTTCACTTGTTAAAGCTTGACACGAGAGATCAATCAAGCTCTTAATAAGTAAAGAACTAACAAAAGAGCATAAAGCATCACTCTTGGTCAATTATAGCATTAATCACTAGTTGACCATTGTGTTGTGCATACCTTTTATAGAATTTTAGTGTTATTCCTTGTTCTATATTAGTGATGCATGTTTCTTTTGTCCCGGTTGATTTCTATGTCTTAAATTACATACTTGTTCTTAGTTCCTTCATCTAAAGGGACGGAATATTGAATTTGGATTATTACACTCGTATAAAAGTGGTATCTTGTCTCGGTTGAGATACATCTATCTCTTCAAGATGACCATTGAGATATTCACTTATATATGAGAAAACAATACTTCTTTCACAAATAGAGACCATTGAAGTATTGAGCATATTAATTTGGATTTCTTCTAAGTTGATGTGTTATTGTCATTTTCCATTGACAAGAACCATTACTTAACTCTTAATTTCATTCAAGTATGAATATGCGACAAGATTGATTAGACTAGAAGCCGAATGTCCGTTTAATTGTATTAATCACATTCTTATTAATTTTTCTGTTATTCAAGCGACTTGACAAATCCCCCCTTGAACTTTATATTTCTTTGTCCCAATCTCTAGAAGTGTGAAAACTTGGCAAGAGATTACTCACCTCAATTCCCTTGGGTTCGACTCGTACCACTACTATACTATTCTTAATTGAAGAGTATTTAGAGGTCTTTTGACATTTCACAATTTCTGTCCCATCATTATAAACTGCATCCATATTACATTACTCTTTCATTTGTTTGGTGATTCGACGACCAACAAATTTTGATTGTTAGTGAAACACTCGGTGAACCGTTTGAGACGGTGCTTGTTTCTCGCTTGTTTTGGTATAGGAGGTGGATCTCTATTTTGCAAATCCAGATCATTGTGTTGATGATCATGGCGATCCACAGGCTTGGACTCTTCAGTAAGTCCAATTGTTGTTTCGTTCATTGAAACCATTGCCACTAAATTATTGTTAGATATTGTATGTTCATTTGGCAACAATGAATCATTTTCCCTTAGGTCTTCGGGAGGCACATCACTCGGGTAGCGGGTGGATTGATCGATATTAAAGGTTACAACCTCACCATCGAATTCCATAGACAGGGTACCATTAAAAACATCAATTTTTGTTCTCGATGTTTTTAGGAATGGTCTCCCTAAGAGTGTAGAACTTGAATTTGGTGAGTCGTCATCTCCCATATCGACGACATAAAAGTCAGCGGGAAAAACCAAGTTATTCACTTGGACTAATATGTCTTCCAATACGCCTTTCGGACGTACCGTAGACTTATCGGCCAATTGAATAACGACTCCGGTGCGTTTCAATGTTCCTTTCTTTAAGTTTTTGAAAATTGAAAGTGGTAGAACATTGATAGAAGCACCGAGATCAAGCATGGCTCTCGGTATGTATGTGTCCCCCAATTTACAAGGGACCGTGAATACGCCCGGATCCTTGTATTTTGGTGGCAATCTTTTTTGTATGATTGCCGAGACATTCTCGTTGACTTTTATTGTCTCATCCCCTTTAAGTTTCTTTTTAGATGTGCAAAGTTCCTTAAGGAACTTAGCATATCTTGGAACTTGTTTAATAGCCTCAAGTAAGGGAATATTTACCTCCACTTTGCGGAATGTGGCCATGATTTCTCGATCTTCCCTTTCTTTCTTTGATTCCAAGAATCTTGAAGGGAAAGGAGGTGATGGAGTATGGATTGGTGGCTCCGCTTGTTTCGTGCCCTCTTTTTCAGCATCCTCGGGCACACTTGGGTCTTTGCAAACCTTCCCGCTTCTAAGGGAGATGGCACTGACGTTGTGCCTTGGGTTTGCTTCCGTTTGAGCTGGCAATTTAGTATCCAGCCTACTTTCCAACTTGCCAACCGTTGTTGCAAGTTGTGCCATTTGTTGTTCCAAGTTTTGGATGCTTGCTCTTGTCTCTTGCTGAAAAGATATTGTATTTTTAGCCAAGTTAGAGACAATTTCCTCCAAAGACATACCTGAGGGGTTTCGTGATGTGGTATGTTGTGGTTGTGGGTATCGTGGTTGATATTGGGGTCTCGGTTGCGCATTTCTCCACGATTGATTGTTGTCAAAATTCCTGGAATTTTGTCCCACGTGGTCACCCATAGCATTTACATGCTCGTTTTCATCTTGCAAGGATGGACACATGTCGGTCGGGTGACCATGCTGGAGGCAAATTCCGCAAGCTCTCGCTTTAGGTTCGGCTCCTCTCTCTTTAGTTAACAAAATGACAGCTTTTGTTAGTTCAGATATTTGAGTTTCAATGTGAGGAGTACTTACTTGCTTTTCTCCTCGTGGAGGGTCGGGATACCATTCATCTTCCCCGATCGCGTGCTTTGAGTCTTCGGCCAAAGTTGCAATTAAGGCCCGGATTTGGGACGGAGTCTTGTCTAGCAAGGCTCCACCACTTGAAGCATTGATAATTCGTCTATCAAGGTGAGATAGACCTTCACAGAAATATTGGAGGAGTTGGTGCTCCGACAAACCGTGTTGTGGGCACCGAGAGCAAAGTTTTTTAAACCTCTCCCAATATGTGTGTAAGGACTCTCTTCGTCCTTGATGTAAGGTGAGAATTTCTCTACGTATGCTCGAAGCTTTTGGCTCCGGGAAATATTTGTCAAGGAATGCTTGAGCAATGTCGTTCCATGTTGTTATCGTCCCCGGTGGGAGATAGTACAACCATTCTTTTGCGGCATCGTAAAGAGCAAAGGGGAATGCCCTTAGCTTGATTTGGTCCTCGGTCACATTATGCGGTTTCATACCCGAACATACCACATGAAACTCCTTAAGGAATTTATGGGGATCTTCATTTTCCAAACCTCTAAAGGTTGGAAGTAAGTGTATGAGCCCGGACTTTAGCTCAAAATTCTCCACATTGGGATAATTTATACACAATGGTTGTTGTGTATCTTTTCGGGCACCCCATTGTCTCAATGTCTTTTCTTCGTCACCCATTATTAATGGATTAGTAGAAAAATCAGATCTGGGCATAAAGAGTTAATCATAAGCCAAGGATGGCACATGGATGGCACATGGTATATCGATTGTTTTCTTAATATTTTTGCAGTTTTTGCAGTTTTTTCAATTTCTGTCTAATTGCAGGCACTTTGTGCTGGAGAGCCCAAGGATGGCACATGGTATATCGATAGTGGCTGCTCCAAGCATATGACAGGAAACCAAAGCTTTCTACGAGACTTCAAACCCACAGAATCCAAACAAGATGTTACTTTTGGAAATAACATGACTGCAAGAATCAAAGGTTATGGAAACATAACAAATGGTCACTTCACCACCAAGAAAGTAGCCTACGTTGACGGCCTGAAACACAACCTAATCAGCGTATCACAACTTTGTGACAACAATCATGAAGTTCTTTTCACCAAACAACGAAGCACAATCATGGATGCCAAGACCAAAGCCATTCTAGTTAATTCTGATCGTCTAGGCAACATGTATCCACTAGATATGGACCTTATCTATGGAAAACCAGACATCTGTCTCTTATCCAAAGCTTCAGCTAATATTAGCTGGTTGTGGCATCGTCGTCTTTCCCATCTCAACTTCGGCTACATCAACAAGTTGATTGCAAATGATCTTGTTCGCGGACTGCCACTTCTGAAACTTGATAATGAAACTCTTTGTGCAGCTTGTGAAGGAGGAAAACTGTCCAAATCCTCTCATAAAAGCATTCCTGAATCTAGTGTATCCGAACCACTAGAATTACTGCACATTGATCTTTGCGGCCCTGCAAAAACCCAAAGCATAAAAGAGAAGAAATACATCCTTGTTATTATTGATGGATATTCACGCTTTACTTGGGTTTTCTTTTTAAGGCTAAAGTCAGAAGCACCTGAAGAAATGATCAACTTTATCAAACAGATTGAATTAAAGCTCAAACGACCAGTTCGAAGAATCCGAAGTGATAATGGTTTAGAGTTCAAAAACATAACTCTAGACTCATTTCTCAAAAACAAAGGCATCGAACACAACTTCTCAGCCCCTTACACTCCTCAACAAAACGGCGTTGTTGAAAGAAGGAACCGAACTCTGTGCGAAGCTGCAAGATCAATGCTCATCTTTGCTGATCTGCCACAATACTTCTAGGCAGAAGCAATAGCCACAGCTTGCTACACTCAAAATCACTCTTTAATCCATAAACATCTTCATAAAACACCATATGAAGTCATTAACAACCGAAAACCAAACATCAAATTCTTTCATATTTTTGGTTGTCGATGCTTCATAAAGAATAACAAAGATCACCTTTCAAAATTTGAATCAAGATCAGATGAAGGAATTTTCCTTGGTTACTCTTTTACCTCAGCTGCTTATCGAGTACTGAACAAACGTACTAGAGTAATTGAAGAAAGTACCGATATTCATTTCGATGAATTTTATGTCAGGAAATTGGATCGTAAACATTTTGGTTCTAAAATGATCGATAATATTTTTCAAAATCAAATTCAACAAATGCCTTCTACGGACATAGAAATTGATCTTGATTTACTTTTTGAACAACCCAAAACCGCTTATAGTTCTGAATTTCTAACATCTACTACTGTTCCTATAGGAAACTCCGATGCAGAAACTTCACAATCAAACCAAGAAAATGCAGATCAAGTTGAGGGGGAATTACCAACATTAAATCCCTCTTTGAACACTCCCAATCCACCTGTCCAAAATGATCCCAGTGCATCATCTATGGGGGAACCTTCATTACCCCATTCTCACCCTATAATCCAAAAAGACATATCTGACAACAACCAAAATCTATTCCCAACAGAATCACCAGACCAAGAAGAACAATGGGACATAGAAACACCAATCGAAATACCTGAAAAAACTCGCCTAAACAAATGGACCAGGAATTATCCTGCAGAACAAATCATAGGAGATCCCAATTCTGGTATTCAAACAAGAGCCGCTACCTCAAATTAATGTTTATACGGAGCATTCTTATCCATGACTGAACCCAAAACCATACATTCAGCTCTCAAAGATCCAGACTGGGTCAAAGCCATGCAAGAAGAACTAGCTGTATTCGAAAGAAACCAAGTATGGGATCTTGTTCCTACTCCTCCCGATGTTACTGTAGTAGGTTCAAGATGGGTTTTCAGAAACAAAACTGATGATCAAGGTATAGTTTGTCGAAACAAAGCAAGACTTGTCGTCAAGGGCTATTCACAACAAGAAGGAATTGACTACGATGAAACTTATGCTCCAGTTGCAAGACTCGAAGCCATTCGTATCTTTCTAGCATATGCAGCTCACAAGAACTTCAAAGTATTTCAAATGGATGTAAAATGTGCATTTTTACATGGAGAGATTGATCACGATGTGTATATTCAACAACCTCCAGGTTTTGAAGATCCACAGTTCCCAAATCACAGTTTTAAGTTACAAAAAGCAGTTTATGGCTTAAAACAAGCACCTCGAGCCTGGTATTCAACTTTGTCAACATTTCTAGAAGAATCAGGATTCAAAAGACGTTCAATTGATCAAACTCTCTTTCGTAAAATCTTTAATAAACATCTGTTAATCGTTCAAATATATGTCGATGACATTATTTTCGGTTCTACTGATGAATCTTTGAGTATCAAGTTTGCAGATTTGATGAAGAGCAAATTTGAGATGAGCATAATAGGAGAAATGACTACCTTTCTTGGACTTCAAGTCAAACAATCATCAGATGGAATTTTCATCAATCAAGAAAATTATGTCAAAAATCTTCTAACTCGTTTTTCTCTTGACAAATCCAATACAGCAAAAACCCCAATGGCCCTTGGTTACAAATTAGATGCAGACTTAAATGGCAAACCTGTTGATCAAAAGAAATATCGATGAATGATAGGATCACTCCTATACCTCACAGCCAGCAGGCCCGACATCATGTTTTCTACATGTGTCTGTGCCAGATACCAAGCCAATCCTATGGAATCTCATGCTATAGCTGTGAAAAGAATTTTCAAATATCTTAAAGGAAATCCATCTCTTGGCCTTTGGTATCCAGCTAACTCTGATTTTCAGCTTAACGCCTTCACCGACTCCGACTATGGAGGATGCAGACTAGACAGGAAAAGCACATCTGGTTCTTGCCAATTTCTAGGAGGCAGACTGGTAAGTTGGACTTCAAAGAAACAATCTTGCGTGTCCACTTCAACCGCAGAAGCTGAATATGTAGCCGCCGCAAGCTGCTGTTCACAAGTCATGTGGATGCAAACTCAATTACGTGACTATGGCTACAAAGTATCACAAATTCCCATATTTTGTGACTCAACCAGTGCAATTGCCATTTCTCACAATCCCGTGCACCATTCCATGACAAAGCTCATCGACATTCGATATCATTTCCTCAAAGACAACATTCAAAAAGGTCATATCGAATTGCACTTCATCAACACCGAAGATCAAATTGCCGATGTCTTTACTAAGGCTCTAGACGAAACCAAGTTTCAATACTTCCTAGGCCGTCTAGGAATGTTAAATCCAGATAACATCCATCCCTAATCTCTTACTTTTTGTTTGTACAAAAGAGTGTTTACTTTCATTCAAATAACAAAAATTTTACCAAAAACTTTCAAATAACCAAAATTTTCAAAAAAAAAAAAAACATCCACATTATCAAAAATCAAAAAAATTAGGATAAAGTTTTATCTTTTTAAAATCTTTACAAAACCATGTGATTAACATCTTCTTGACTATATTTTCAGATACTTATGCTCGATGAATGTTCTCAGTAATATTGATTCTTAATTAAAGAGAAGGTTCAAATTTCAAACATTTTTGTTAAGTATATTCTCCTATTCCCTTTGAATTTATTTCAATTATAACGATTTTATCTATAAAGGGACAAAAGATTAGGAGATTCAGATGAAAACCAAACCCATGTGAGAAATTGTGCCTCGTCTTTAACTGCTAAGTGGAATTCATTTCTGTGAGCAAAGGTGTTTTCATTATGACTTATAGGATTTATACTCTTATACCGTGATGCTAGTCTTATTTTTGCTTAGATATCAAAATGACCAGGGACGATACAATCATTTCCTTATATATATTAGACAAATTGTCTATTATATCACCTATCCCTATCCTCAATCAAACCACTTCAAAGAAAAGATTCATCATCTGGCATAACGAATCTGACAAATGAAGAAACGACAAAGTCATATCCAAGAAAACCAGAAGATAACTCAAAATCTCAAAACGCAAAGTCATATCCAACAAATGCTGTCAACAAATCACAATTGGTAACCACATCAGATATCTTTCATACAATGTGTATTCACACAAATCAAGAAAAGATATAGACAAAGGTGAACACTTCACCAAATAAAAGGAAGATTTACAACAACAATCCATCAAGACAAACATCTCTCAAAATTTTCCAAAACAAACAGATTCTCAAAATGCTTTATCAAATATAGCTGTTAAAACCGAAGATTTACCGGGATACTGTAGCCTTCATAATTGAATATTCTTAGTTGCAAACTGCACTATGAATATTTCTAAACCCCTCTACATGTATTTCCCGACGGAGAGAGAGTGAACATCAATGGCATGAATGAAGAAACCCTCTGAGTAATGCCAAAACCAGTCTTATGTGATTGATTATCTAATATGAAGACCAAGTGACTAAAGTATATAGGTATAAATCCATATTAAGCATAAGTCAACACCTTCAAACTGAGAGATATCACTCATCTTTAGTGATTATACACCAGTTCTGCACCCAGAACAAACAAACACCTCAGTCAAGTGTGAGCTATACATATGAGAATTCATCTGAATCGACCTATTAAGATCACTTGTCGTCTTTATAAATGCTATAAAATCTTAAGGAATATTATGAAAATACATATACAAAAACCTTTTGATAATCGAACTCGAGACTTTGAAAAGTCTAGTCACACTCTTTCAAAACAAATGATATGGTTTTATAAATGTCTTATCCAAATTTCAAGAATTTCAATCAAACATTTTTCTCCTCATTTCATTAATGATCACATAGGGGGAAATTGTTGAATAATGTTTTTTATGTTTTTATGTGACCATCACTGAAATAAGTCGAAATGTTTTTTAACAAATATTATCAGTTTATTTCAGGTTGCGTAAATTCGAGATCAACCAAACCTGAGGAAGTAATGCTACAAACCAAAGAGCAAAATACAAAAATGTCACACTGCTACAGCAATCACGACGCGACGGACACCATGGTCGCGACGTGAAGAAGAGCAAAGACAGAAGTCCAGATCGCTACAGCGATCGCGACGCGACGGCAAGGGTGGTCGTGACGCGAAGACCTTGAACGCGACACCACCTACTTCTTGTTCGCGAGACTACCAACAAACGCACTAGCCAGACCAGTGGCCGACAAAAGCAACACGATCACGCACCCTCGCGACACGAGGGACCCTTTGGTCGCGACGCGAAGCCTGTATCTCAGCAACTATAAATAAGAAGCTCACCTCTTGCCATTCCTACAACACATAAAAAGACCTTACACATATACTCACATACACTCAAAGAAACCCACGACCAAACACCTCAAGACACTCAAATTTCTGAACTTGTCAACAAAAACCAAACCATATAACCGCAAGAAACAAAACCTTCACCTGACACCAACCTTCAAACCTCTAAACAACCTCTACCGGACACCAAACAAAACCTCCACCCGACACCAAACCCATACAGCACCAATACAACTACAATACACACATACAAGCAAACCCACGACCAAATCAACACAAAACCGAAGAAATACCATTTCAGCAAGAAAAACCGAGCAAAGAACAAGAATCGACGCCTCAAAGAAAATCACCATCTTCATCTGCTATCGATAAGTTATTTTGAAATTATAATTCCAATAATTTACCTGTGCTGTTATTGATTTATTTAAACCTTTATAAATCAATTGTACTAAGAATCCAAGACATACAAATTGAACCGTGACAACAACAATATATGTGGACTGTATTTAACCGAGACATCTAACTTCTAACTTCTAACTTCTAACCTTTTTATTAATTGTAAAAACACTTTATCGTTGATAATGGCGTTTATTACATCTAACCTCTAACTTCTAACATTTACTTTATTTATCGCTTTCTGTCCTTTTAAATACTGTCTAGATTAAATTTACCGCTTTATTTTACTTATTTACTGCTTTCAGTAACTTAGTTTTAGTTTATATTTATTCCGCAACTCTTACTTATTCCGCATATTATAGATAAAATACATATCTGTCACACAGTAATCGGCTTAAAAACCTTATTCGTGGAGATCGGTTATCGTATTTTCAACAAATAGGATTGTTTCATTTAATCTACAAGTTTCACTATTTTGAAGCTTTCTCCCTCAAGTATTTGTTTTCTCCACCCACAGAATTAAACATGCAAACAATAAAAGTATAGTGAATTAACCATTTATTTTTTTGTATAAAGTCATATATACAAAATTTATTATCAACTTAAGAAAATTGATTAACCTAAACAATGAAATAAATCGTGAACGAGAAGATTTGATGTAACGACCTAAAAATCTTGAATTTATATTCGAAATAATGCCTAATGTAAAGATCAAATATTTTGAAAGTATTAAAATAATTTATTGGGAAATGTAGTAAAATTCCAAAAGTTTGGAGAAAAATGATGAAAAAGGGCAAAATAGTCATTTGACATCCAAATGACTTTTATGTAAGGCAAATATGATTTTTGGAGCTATTATGCAATGAAATAAACTTAAAAAGAGGAATTTGGAGTTTTGGGATAGTTTTACAAAAGTTGTAATAAAAAAGGGTAAATTGGTCATTTTACCATGAAGAGGGTAACTTGGTCATTTAACCACATTCAGGATTTATTATGAAATTATATTTTTGGTCTTGGACTAAAAATGTAAGAAACCGAGTTATACGTGATAAAAAAATTGATTATGGTGGCCAAAGTTCAAAAAATAGAACAGAGGTCACGAAGGATTGAAGAAGGAATTGGAGCAAGTACTTGGAATTGATGATTCCTAAGTCAAAAGGTTAGTGAGAAACTTCTAACCTTAGTGTTTGTGTGTGTGTGTTCTTCATGGGAGAAGTTAGAAACTGTAATTCCAGAATGATTCATGATGGTTATATGATTTCTAAGTTTGAAACATGTTCATATGATGAGAACATGTATCTAAAACAAATGAATTTGATGATTTGGTGGAATTTGGGGTTTTTGGCTCAAGAACCCTAAATTCTGCATTCATATAATTGAGTTGATTTCAATGGGTTAAAAATTGATATTAATGGATGGTTTTAGTCTTGGAATAAACCCAAAACAATTAAGAACTGGATTAAGGACTTAATGTGCAAAAACAGGAAGTTATAGTGCAAAAATCGGACTGCTACAGTGTAAAACCGAAGTGAAATGAAGCTGCCCAGAAAGAGCACGGGTCGTGCTCATTTAGCACGAGTCGTGCTCCTCCTGTACTCCAAAATAAGTTGCTATTTAATGCAAACACGGGTCCTGCTCTTTTAGGCATGAATTTTGCACGGGTCGTGTGTTTCAAACAGGGGGTTTTGGACTCGGAAACGTGCTAGACATGTCCAAATGACTCCAAACTTTAAATACAAGTCCATAATGGGTTGAAAGTGGTGGAATAAATTTTTAATAGAGAATACGAGCTCTCGAGGGTACTATAGCAGTGTACGTATTGAATACGACTCATATAAAGTTAAATATTCAAAAGTTATACGCTTGTTTTGACCTTTAGTGGTATAATAAGGACTCTAATAAGTTATAGAGTCAATTAGAATATAAATTAATGTATCCTATATTACATATAGGTGCAAGTCAAGTAATTGAACATCATCGAAAGGGTAAAAGACCAAGGAACGTCTAATCGACCTTTCAAGATCTATAAGGTGAGTACATGCAGTATTTTTACCCATTCTGTGGTACATGGCAAGTAAGTATTTTCAAGATTTTTTATAAAATTTCTATGGGTGAAATTATATGCAAGAGTAATATTTCTAACTTGTTGTGAAAGTATAATGTTATATTTGAAGTTATGTTTTGAACTACAAGTTAAATTAAAGTAAGGTATGTTGGTCTATGAACCAATTATGTGAAAGTATATTTTGATTACATGTTATATATGTTTTCAAGTATGAATGGCATATAACCATAAGATGTTTAAGAAGTATGTTTTGGTTACAAACTGTATATGTTTTCGAGTATGAAAGGCATATAGCCATAAGATGTTGGAAAGTATGTTTTGGCATAAAGCTTAGCATGCTGGAAAAATATGTTTTAAACATATGATTATTATGTGATGAAAGCTATATTTGGCATCTAGCCATAAATACATAAAATGATGTAGTTTGGCACCTAGCCACAAGTTATATGTATATGAGAAATGTTCAAGCAAGCAGCAAGTATTTTGTATGACTGGTAATTGTAGCAAGCAGCGTTAGTAAGGGAACTATGTTCCAACCTACCCGGGTTAGGTAAGGGGTCTACTGGGGAAAAATCCTCATCGCGAAGTAGATTGCCTCAGCACTTCTATGGTGAGGATTGATCCGTTCTTTCTAGCCATAGAGACTTAGGGTATCACTTATCGTGATTAAAGCCCTAAGTATAAAAATCCAGCAAGCTTATAAAATCAGTCAAAGAAAGTAAGAAAGAAGCTATTTTTGTAAAGTATATTATGAAGTGATTTTGAAAAGTAAAGAGTTATAGTATGTTACTACTATAAAGTTTTGAAAGATGTTATTTTTCCAAAGTATGTTATGAAATGATTAGAGAAGTAAAAGGTTATAGTATGTTATTACTATAAAGTTTTGACAGAGTTTTTATGATATAAATTTTATAAAAGTTGGAAAAAGAAGTTAAAGGTTTGAGTCTAAAACTCATGTAACTCACGAGACATTTTTGTCTTACGTATTCTATGTTTTGCCATGTATTCCAGGTTAAAATAAATTGCTATAAATGGGATGAAGTTTAGCTGGAGTGGAGCTTGAGTTAGCTCCTATCTTAGACGCAATGTTTAATCCTTTTCTTGCTTACTATGGTTAATTTTGGTATGGATTTGTAACACCCACAGTTTTAAACATGTAAATAATCGGTTTTTGATAAACCATATTTTTGTATTCAAGTATTTATACGAAAACCACAGTATTTGTAAACAGTAGAATTGGGGTGTCACATTTGAAATGCAGGACAACAAACTTTGCGCTAAAATTAACACGAGTATGACACCAACCAATCACTTGAATGCCATTAGTGAGAACTTTGGATCAGTACATTCAGGAAAAAAAACTACACAGAAGCAAGTAATATCGAATATCGCTTCGATATGAAAGTTGGAACACATAACCGTATTGTATAAGGTTTTCTTCAAAAAATCCTGATATTTTGGGGAAATTAAAGAGAAAATCTCAAAATAATCTTTTGAATATAAAATCCTAGGAAACTGGAAAAAGTCTTCAATTTGGCCTGATTCTGCTGGTAGCCGGTAAAAAAATGGCGAAATTGAAAATTTTTTCCGATTTTCTAGGCTTTTCTGTCCAAAAAAATATATTTTTTGAGACTTTTTCGTTAATTTACTCAAAATATTGAGACTTTCTGTAGAAAACTATATATATATATATATATATATATATATATATATATATATATATATATATATATATATATATATATATATATATATATATATATATAGGGATGAGATAAACATAGAACCAAAATTAGGCATAGAACCATAGACACATCTTCTTGACCGTAAGATCAATGATATTTTGGGGAAATTAACGAGAAAATCTCAAAATAATCTTTTGAATATAAAATCCCATGAAACTGGAAAAAGTTTTCAATTTGGCCTGATTCTGCTGGTAGCCGGTAAATCTCAAAATAATCTTCTATATCTATATATATATATATATATATATATATATATATATATATATATATATATATATATATATATATATATATATATATATATATATATATATATATACCCAAAATGATCGGCCAAGACCGGTCTCCATGTCTCATAAAATCCCCTTGTCTCACATGAACACACATACATACACAGACCCACATACACACACACACACACACATATATATATATATATATATATATATATATATATATATATATATATATATATATATATATATATATATATATATATATATATATATATATATATATATATATATATATATATATATAGGCAAAAGTTCAACAAGGGATTAATATAAACCATGGTACCAAGGGACTAATCTCATCCACAAGATTATACACTTTACGGTGGACGTGCATCTACCGGATTATAAAAAACCCACTTCGTTTTTTTAATTTTTAGGGCTTATTTTTTATCGAAAAAAAATCTGAATATATAGAAATTTATAACTTTTTATCCTTTACAAATAGATATCCATATTGATATACAAAAAATGATATTTTTTTTTGAAATTTCCGCTAGTTGAGATTGACATGTGAATCTGAACTGTTATTCTGTTCACTGTTGACACACACAACTGCATATGATATTGTCATATGAATTTGAATAAATTTTTGTGTGAATGTGAATGGAATTAACTTATGAATCATAGTATATTTATTATAAATGATTAAAATGTTGAATTGTTAAAAATTTTCTAACTAAATTAATCATATTCATATTTCGGAGTATATTTAAAATATCATATGATATTGATATGTGAATCTGAGTAAATTGTTGTGTGAATGTAAATAATTTATATTGTGAATGAGAGTAAAATCATTATAAATGGTTAAAATGTTGAAGTAGTAAAAAACTGTTAAATAACTTCTCAATACTATATGATTTTGATATGTGAATATGAATAAGTTTTTGTGTAAATATGAGTAAATCCATTTGTGAATCAAGTATATATTACTTATAAATGGTTAGAATATTGAAATAGTAAAAGTTTTAAAAGTAAAATAATTACTCATATTCAAATTTTTGCAGTTCAGATTCACATGTGAATCTGACATGTTATTATGTTATTCTCTGTTGGCATTCACAATGACATATGATATTGTCAAGTGAATATGAATAATTTTTTGTGTGAATGTGAATGAAATTAACTTATGAATCATAGTAAATTCATTATAAATGATTAAAATGTTGAAGTGTTAAACATTTCCTAAATAGATTAATCATATTCATATTACAAAATATATTTAAAATATCATATGATATTAATATGTGCATCTGAGTAAATTGTTGTTTGAATGTAAGTAAATTCAATTGTGAATCAGAGTAAATTCATTATAAATGGTTAAAATGTTGAAGTAGTAAAAAACTTATTATTAAATTCTCAATAGTATATGATATTGATATGTGAATATAAGTAAATTTTCGTGTAAATATAGTAAATTCACTTGTGAATGAACTACATTACTTATAAATGGTTATAATATTGAAGTAGTAAAAGTTTTAAAAATAAAATAATTACTCATATTCAAATTTTTACTGTTCAGATTCACATGTGAATCTAGACGAGCTGTACTTGTAAAAAATAATTTATTTTTTATATATCAATATGGCTATTTGTAGAGGACAAAAAATTATGAATTTTGATATATTCGGTTTTTATTTTTGAAAAAGAATAATGTCGAAAAATAAAAAAAACCAAAAAAATTAAGTGGGTTTTTTATTATAATCCTATATATATATATATATATATATATATATATATATATATATATATATATATATATATATATATATATATATATATATAACAATGGTTGTATGAGAAGTCAATTTATAAGTGAGAACTGAGAAGTGTGAGAAACATTCTGAACCCTTCATTAAAAAGAGTACTCTTGTTAATTTAGGCTTGTATTTATTTACGCTTTATTTATTTTTCGTGATTGTTCCTTTAAATCTTGAACATTAATTAATACCATATCATGTATCGTCAATATATGCAAATCACATTTTTCATTGCCAGAGAATAGGCCATTCGATTCTGCATTGATTCACCTCACTCCTATTTTAAGATTTTTTATGATTCAAGTTTCAAATCATGATTTTACATAGATTAAAGTTTCCTAAATATATGCAAATCACAATTTTTTGATGATCAAGTTTGTGCTGCACAACTTCATCGCATTAATTCAAGTTTTTAGATCCGTCATTTTCACCATTTCATCCAATAAATTCAAGTTTATGATTTATCTTGTTTATAATTTCATCCTATAGATTCAAGTTTCTAATTCAACTTGTTCTTTATGATTCAAGTTTTGATTCATGATTTCAACCCATAGATTCAATATCTCATTCTATGCGTATCTAATCTAGCATGTTCTCATTAATTACAATATAAATATTTATTTTATCTTAACTATTGATGTTGATGAATCACTGGATTAGATGACTTTTCACACAAAAGGCCACAAAAGTGAAAAGACGTATGTGTATAACTTCTTTTGAAATGTAAATATTAGTTGTAATTTTTAAATACTCTCCTATGATTGTTGATATCTTGATTTCTAATATCATTTATGGACTTATTTCTAAAATGTTTTTATTTGGACCAAATTTTCTAAAGTACCAAGACATTATCACACATAATGTCACTATTTCATGGTTTTAAAAATATAAAGAAAGATGGGGTGTTATGAAGTAGGAGGAATCATGGAATACGAAACAACGATGTAAAAACTATGCTAAAATGTTAATGTCACGAGATAAGTGGAAATATATCTTGAGTACTCATGGTATATTTATTTGGGATAGGTGGCATGATATTAAATGCATTTTTTATATTGTATTATGTTAAATTAGGCGAATATCAGCCAGGGGCGGACCCAGGATCAACGGACACGGGGGGCACTGACCCAAAAAAAATGGACACGAGGGGCAATGAGGAGCACATTTTTTTTAGACGGGGGACACCTATATATAAAAAAATTTTTTTTTTTTTTTTATACTACGGGGTAAAATTTCAGGGGGGGCACGTGCCCACCCGGGCTCCTACATAGGTCCGCCCCTGATATCAGCGCGTTGTGCATGAATAAAAAATATATAATCAAAATACTAACAAATATATATTGTGAATAATAATTAATTTATCGTTGTTAACTATAAAATAATACTCTTATACTAAAACAAAAGGTTGATATAAACTTTTGACATTATATTTAACAAGAAGAAAAAATAGATATCTATTGGAAAGTTGAAAACTAAAATTTTTAAAGTAGCTATAATAATATAATGCAATTAACAAATAAAAATAATGATGAATTATACTAACATTAAATATAAAAAATCATGTATTTTAAACATTAACTAAATTGGTTGTTGAATGTTGATAGAAACGTTGTCAATTTTAATATACTAATTTATTTAAATACAAAATAATAATAATATACATATTGATCAGGCTAGAGCCTTCCGTATACCGATTCAACAAATTTTACACATTACATATTCAATAATTTTAAAAATATATTTTTTCACCAAATTTAACAACTAAAAACTAACGTTTAATTAAAATTAATTAGCATAATAAATATGATTATATATATATATATATATATATATATATATATATATATATATATATATATATATATATATATATATATATATATATATATATATATATATATATATATATATATATACACGATAAAAAATAAAATTTTCAACATGACTAAAATAAGATAATTTTTAAATATCCTCAAATATGGTTTTCACTAATGAAATTTAATCGCACGTTCATCAACAACTTCTCTTCTTATTACATTTATTTAACCATGAACTTATGTATACAACAGCTACTTTTAATAAGTAAAGTTAAAAATAAAACAAACAATTAAAATACGATTCTCTCAAAATACAAATAAACATGATAACATTGTGCTAAAAATTAAAATAGAAACATGAAAAATCAAACACAAATTATATAATATTAGTTTATATACTAAGTATTTAACATTTGTATTAAAAAAAACATATTAAACACTTACAAATTGTATAAAGAGAATATATAGAATTCAACATAAACTTCATATTGATGCCACAAACAAACTTTTTCAACTCTTCATATTAGAATCACAAATCTCTTAAAAATGTATCTTTTTTGTGTGCAAAACTTATTTATATACTACTAATATAAGTTACAATGTGTATAAATGAGGAAAACAAAAAGTCATTACTAATTAATAATCATAACTTAAAAACTCTTGAGGTGTAAGTATTAAGTATACATAAATTAGAAAACTCTTGGGTTGTAGTGAGAGTTTCAAATGAATGTGGTGCTAGTATATGAATTATCTTGAGTTACATTCATTTGAATGACCTCAATTATAAGAGTTATATAGATATAGATTGTGACACCCCATTTCTACTGTTTTTAAATACTATGGTTTTTCGTAAAAATACAGGAATACAAAAATACGGTTTATCAAAAACAGATAATTTAAATGCTTAATACAGTGGGTGTACAAATCCATATCAAAACTAACCATAGTAAGCAAGAAAGGATTAAACCTTGAGTCCATATTAGGAGCTAACTCGAGCTCCACTCCGGCTAAACTTCATCCCTTTTATAGCAAATCATTTTAACCTGGAATACATGGCAAAACATATAATACGTAAGACAAAATGTCTCGTGAGTTACATGAGTTTTGGACACAAACATTTAAACTTCTTTTTCAACCTTGTATAAAAATTTCATAATATAAACATTCGCCAAAACTTTATAGTATTAATATACTATAACTTTTATCTTTCAAAACCATTTCATATTATATCTTTCAAAACTAGCTTCTTTCATACTTTCTTTGACTGGTTTTATAACTTGCTGGATTTTTATACTTAGGGCTTTAATCACTATAAGTGATACCCCAAGTCTCTACAGCTAGAAAGAACGAATCAATCCTCACAGTAGAAGTGCTGAGGCAGCCTACTTCGCGAAGGGGTTTTCCCCAGTAGACTCCTTACCTAACCCGGGTAGGTTGGAACATAGTTCCCTTACTAACATTGCTAGCTACATTACCAATCAAATATAAAAATACTTTCTGGAAACTGAAACAATACTTGTACACAAAATGGCTAATTGCCAAGCTTTTGACTTTAACAAGCTTCTACCATAAACTAGGCTATTGCCAAAATCATACTTTCAAGTATAGCAATTACTTTCCATATAAGCTAGAAAATATATCATTCTTGCAAATATTTTCACACATAAAAATATTATATGAAATCTGAAAAAAATACTTACTTACTTGCCATGTATCCCAAAATGGGTAAAAATACTACATGTACTCACCTGATACGTAAAAGTAGGTCGCACACACAAGCACGTGATACTCAAGAACTCTTCTTCTTTCCCGAACCTACATTCCACATGGGACTGCTTAGAACGAATTAATGTTTACATTTATTACTTATAATTATATAAGTATACATGTATTTTCCCGATACTCGACACGTACCGTGTTCCACTATACCCTCCCTTTACTTTAGAAATACATCATTAAGGTTATTAATTATCTTTAATAAGTTTGTAAAGGCCCGACATTCGTTACCAAATTCTAAACCCACAACCAAGGTTAAAACCACAAAAAGAAAGGTTTGACAGCAATGCTGATTTTTTTGTCCCATAACCGGATTTGCAACAGATGACCAAGGAAAACTCAGATATTAAACTTAATAAAAATCATGTTGAAACTAGACCCAATGATAAGGTCACAGGGCCTGACCTCAGGTCATTTTCAATTTCCATTTGCAAATGAAAAATCCACCATGTCACCACAGATTACAAAAACAGTTACATGACCTACCCTCAAAGATATTAACCAAGAATGATAATCAGAAGGCCCTGGGTTCTGAAATTAGGTGTGAAAAAACTAGACACATATACTGAACTTTTACCACTGGCCTTGCCCTTAAATGATTATCCTACTATCAGTTATGAATTTTACAAATCAGAAGTCACTGCACAGTGCACCCCTGGACCAGTGAGTGAAGATTGCAACTTTCACATAACTTAAGGTCCGCGTTAGTCCAAGAGCTTCTGGATGAAGAAACTAGACTCAGCTACCATTCTAGGGATATAGAGATCATCCAGAATGGACACTCACACGATTTTATATGAATTATCAAAAACAGAACCAAAATAGTAGAAACAAAAACATAGCTCAATGGTAAACATTACCTAAAGTTCAGCGAATTAAAACCACTGCAGAATTCAGTACACTACACCAATGAAGATCTCCACCGTTCAGATTTTAGAACTATGTGTTAGGAAGCTACGATCCAAATTTCATGATGATCCAACGGTTAACGAAGGTGTACTGTATTTTTTTTCCATGACTGCACACATAATGACGAAAATTAAGTTCTTATTTCCTTGATTCCATTCCACCCTTCTAATTCCCACATACCAATTGGAATCATTAAGGACAATTATATGTGGTTCCTTTCATCCAAAACATAAATTATAACCCATCAATTTCATTGAATTCATAGGTTGAACAAAACCCCAATTTCTAGGGTTCTTGAGCAAAATCATCATTTTTCTTAAATTCTACAACATCCTTTGAGAGATGTGTATTTAAATGTTGTTTGAGCATGACTAAAAGAGTGGAATCACTGAAATAATCTCATCCACAACTTGATTTTCGAATTTCAGTTTCATCCATGAAGAAGATGGGTGGAATTCATACTAAAATCTTTGTTCCTTACCTCTTGAAGCTTAAATTCCTCAATCTTGATACTTGATTTTCATTTCTTGGTAACCACTCGTGACTCTCTCCCCGCTTCTCTGGTTTCTTCTGCGAACATCTACTGACTTCTATAAGTTTCTGGAAAATGAGAGTATTAACTCTCGTATTTATAATTTAATTTTTATTAGATATTTACATTTTAGTCCCTACTCTTCCTCTTTCTTTACAAAAATGGTCCTAAGACCCAAAATCTTGCAAACAAAGTTATAATAATTACTAACTTAGCTCCTTACTGAAATTTCTTAACAAAATGGTCATTTTCATGTCAAATGACCAATTTGCCCTTTTTGTCCAAATTTCACTATTCACGCGGTAAAACTCCAAATTTCACATAAACTTTTATTTCTTATATTATTATTTCACAAATACATATTATATTACATAATGGTCTTATAATGGGTCGAAAGACCATTTTACCCTTTTCATGGTAAAATGACCAAATTACCCTTTTTCACCATTTTTCTCCAAACTCTTGGAATTTTGCTACAATTCCCAATAAATTATTTTAAAACTTTCAAAATATTTTAATCTTTCCCTTTATTATTTTCTCGAATATAAATTCAAGATTTTTGGGTCGTTACAACTACCTCCCCCTTATTGGGATTCCGTCCTCGGAATCATCATACAACTATTAATTTAAGGAATCACTTCTCCCTTCTCCTTTTCAAAGGCCCTCGGCCTAAGTTTGGTTTTTAGTAAATATTTCCTTTTATCAACCCATACTCACATTCTTTATTCTTTTATCTTTTTACTATTTTCTTCCTTAGTTGGTTATGATTCTTTAATCAACCTTTGGAGGTTTCTACTTTCAATTTCTCATAAGATGTCTCATAGTTAAACTTCGTTTCCTCAAGAATCCATTTATCTCATGTTCTAATTATATCTCTTTTTACCTCATTTCATTCATACATAAAGCTTTTAGTAGAGCTTATTTTACAAAGTGATTTCATGCTTTCATATTCTTATCAAAAATAGCAGCTTACTTGGTAATTCTTCTCATATGTTTACCAAAAAGTCATGAGATTATATTAATCATATTCTTTACTTATAAAACTTTTTTCCCAAATACAATTTGGTAAAGTTTGTATTTATACAAATTTATAAATACTCAATATCTTTATTTTAAAACAATATTTCGTCCTTTGCTGGACATTTCACTGAAGCATAACTTCATTACCTATTCATTCTTACTTTTCTTTTTTTCTTATATCTTTGCTCATGCGTTATTACATAGGTAGTTTCTTTGTTTTTTTTTCTTTTTTTTATCCTCACTTTTCTGTTTGGGACAAAATATGTCGAATTAGCTTATCTTTCACAAAAGTCTGCATATCTCGTTCTAAAAGTGTTGAAACGACGTACCGCTTTTTTTTTTAACAATTAGACATCATTAGTTTCCTTTATATGTATAATACACAATATTTGACATTGTAAACTTGTACAGTTTTACTATTGAAGTTGATCTATTATTTCAGTCAACTTCCTTCTTTTCTACTCTTGTCATTTATATTACGGATTCATATACTTCTTTTTACTCCTTACTAGCTTTCATACCTTTACAATAAATTATTAACATCGTTATTTTCTAGTCTGCATTTTATGTGTATCTATTCATACATGTCTTGAATCTTTCTACTTTCACATCATATTATTTGTCAATGACCCAAATTATGAATTTACATTTTCACATACCTCTTAATCATTTCTTATACATTACATGTACTACTTTCTCTACATATCTCGTATCACTCTATACATATACTACTTTCATGTCTTAACTTTTATTAATGACGCAATTGTTACTTTCGTTCTTAATTCATAGTTTATGAAATTTCAATTTATCATACTTCTTACCCATTTCTATACTATGAAGTGATTTCACTTATTTCCCTTAAATTATATGTATTACTTCCATCAATACATGTATTATGTCACTTTTTCTTATAATACTTTTACAATTCACATATTAGCAACCCAAATACTTCTTTCGTCCTCATTTATTATTTATACGATATCGGTCTCACTTATTCATTATACTTACTAATATAATCATGTCTTTTTCGTTCTTCAACTTTCTTACAGTACTCTTATGAGTACACTTCTCATCTTCTTAGGTACCCCGCGTATCATTCCCATTTTATTAAGATGTTAGAACTAATTACACAACTAAACACATTATATGTGTTAAATCATATATAAACTCTTTCTAGCATTATCTAATTCCATTCCAAGGTTTAAGTGTGACTCTTAAAGCATAATAGTCATTTCGGACATTTTTGCCCTTTTGTCCCATTTTGACAATTTAATCCAAAATTCATGTAAACGTTTGTTTAAATCATTGTTATATAACCCAACAATATCCTAATAGTGTTTAGAACATGTATAAAGCTTCATGGAACCTTTTACACCATTTTTCGTTTCGACATTGTTTTTTTTTTTTTTGGTCCGTTTTCTTATTTAGGCATCCTACTTTGCCTAAATGTGATTTCTTGGGTTTTAACATGTAATTTTAGTAATTTCTTATCTTAACATGTTTATTAAGCAATATTAATGCTTAGATGTCAAAACATATTCCGTTTCGCTCTTATATTCTACTTTTAACAATTTTGCCGTTAAAATTAATAAAATAAAAATTATTTTTAAACCTTACACTTTTTACATATTTTGTTACCAAAACCACCCAACAACACATAAATGTTGATATAAATTCATTCCATACCCATACGGGTTCGTATTTGCTAAAACGATAACTTTTTAGTTTAATCATTTCCGATTAAGTCATTTTTAGACTTAACCAAAACTCAACTTTTCTAATAAATTAATATCACATTATGTTTGTGATATTCACAAACTCCTTTACATACTCTTAATCCCCATAAAATCTTCTTTCTTTTATTAATTACATAACCACAACATTTTATACTCAAGGTAAAATCATAAAACCAATACAAGTTTTCATACGTATTATAACATTTCTAAACTTATTTCATTAAGTTATTTAGACTTCTATTCTGTTCTTTAACACTTCTAATTACTCATAATACATCCCTATATACCAATAATGGTTTTCTTTCAATTCTTTGAGCATTATATTAACATATACATTCATATTCCCAAGTGGGACTAAATCTACCGAAACAGAATACCCTGTACGAAAAACGACATAACTCATTCTAGGAGAATCGAAACGAATCACCGCTTTTTGATTTAGAAACTAGACATTTGTAGATTTCTTTTCATGTATGCCACAAAATTTTTGGACCTGTAGATTTGTACAGTTTTACAGTTTAAGTTGACATAAAAGTTCTGTCATAATACTTTCTTATTTTCATTCTTATTATTACATAACTTTTCTTGACCCAAACCTTCAATTTCCTTTTAGTATAGTATAATAACATGACAATGAATCATGTTGTTCAAGTCTTGGGGTTATTTCTTAAACTTTCTTTCATTTGACTTAAAACGACAAATTTACCTAAAATATTGCAATTATAGTCTTTTTACGACTAAATGGTGTTTTATATGATGTTTAACCCAAATACCCGTATCCCCAATTCAATGTTATCATCTTGTGGTGTAAGAAAGTTTCATAAGTCATATTTACTAGCTTCTTGATTACAATTATAAATTCCCAAACTATTGTCCCATTTTAGACTTTTACAAGTCAATTTTGTCCTTCATTGCTACCTAGCAAACCAACTCTACAAATGTTGATTCTTTGGTGTTTCTAGCTTATTACATATAGTATTTCATAATTCCACGCTCAATTTCAAGATATCTCATACATAGTCCAAGTAATTTCATAGTTGCATTCTAAGTTTGACTCTTATAAAAAGTCAAAGCTGTCAAGAACTTAATCACCAATTTTACATGTTTTTAGTCATATTATGATTCTAACTTGACAATGAGATATAACTCATTGTCTCAAATACTTCCTACCATGTATTTACAAGTTCTTAATTGTATAATATATATATATATATATATATATATATATATATATATATATATATATATATATATATATATATATATATATATATATATATATATATAATATGTCATTCCCTAGACATGCCATAAATATTAGCTTACTACTTCTTCTACCAGTTTTCCAGTATTCCTTCGTGGCTTCACTAGGCTCAATACGCATCCTGTGATTATGATAATACGGGCCCATATTACCATAATCACCTACATGTGTTGATCCCGATGCTTCCACTCAGTTTCACTGTTTACTGGTATCAGTTAGTTTATTTTACTCATAAATATACTCATACAATTCTACTAACAACAATGTCTTAATTTCTTAAGACATTATAAAACTAATAAACTCATTCTAACTCCTTATTTCACAAGTCTAAGACTAGGAGTGGAATGATCCAATCCTAATTCGCTTAAACTATGGCTCTGATACCAACTTGTGACACCCCATTTCTACTGTTTTTAAATACTATGGTTTTTCGTAAAAATACAGGAATACAAAAATACGGTTTATCAAAAACCGATAATTTAAATGCTTAATACAGTGGGTGTACAAATCCATATCAAAACTAACCATAGTAAGCAAGAAAGGATTAAACCTTGAGTCCATATTAGGAGCTAACTCGAGCTCCACTCCGGCTAAACTTCATCCCTTTTATAGCAAATCATTTTAACCTGGAATACATGGCAAAACATATAATACGTAAGACAAAATGTCTCGTGAGTTACATGAGTTTTGGACACAAACATTTAAACTTCTTTTTCAACCTTGTATAAAAATTTCATAATATAAACATTCGCCAAAACTTTATAGTATTAATATACTATAACTTTTATCTTTCAAAACCATTTCATATTATATCTTTCAAAACTAGCTTCTTTCATACTTTCTTTGACTGGTTTTATAACTTGCTGGATTTTTATACTTAGGGCTTTAATCACTATAAGTGATACCCCAAGTCTCTACAGCTAGAAAGAACGAATCAATCCTCACAGTAGAAGTGCTGAGGCAGCCTACTTCGCGAAGGGGTTTTCCCCAGTAGACTCCTTACCTAACCCGGGTAGGTTGGAACATAGTTCCCTTACTAACATTGCTAGCTACATTACCAGTCAAATATAAAAATACTTTCTGGAAACTGAAACAATACTTGTATACAAAATGGCTAATTGCCAAGCTTTTGACTTTAACAAGCTTCTACCATAAACTAGGCTATTGCCAAAATCATACTTTCAAGTATAGCAATTTACTTTCCATATAAGCTAGAAAATATATCATTCTTGCAAATATTTTCACACATAAAAATATTATATGAAATTTGAAAAAAATACTTACTTACTTGCCATGTACCCCAAAATGGGTAAAAATACTACATGTACTCACATGATACGTAAAAGTAGGTCGCACACACAAGCACGTGATACTCAAGAACTCTTCTTCTTTCCCGAACCTACATTCCACATGG